>CAUYRT010033199.1:0-38432 GCA_963574885.1 Lepilemur ruficaudatus
CTGAGGCAGAAGGATCACTTGAGCCCAGGAGTTTGAGGTTGCTGTGAGCTAGGCTGATGCCACGGCACTCACTCTAGCCCAGGCAGCAGAGTGAGACTCTGTCTCAAAAAAAAAAAAAAAAAAAAAAAAGAATGCACTACATTTTTCTTCTTTAATATTAATGTAGTTAACAGTATAGAGTTGTTAATTTGACAAGGACTAGGATCTATGAAAGAATACAAATATAAGAGAAGAATAATATGTTTTAAATATAAGCACCATAAAGTCAGTCTGGAGACAATGTTCTCTATATCTTTTCTACCCATAACACCTTCTAAGAAAAGTCATTCATTTATTCCCAACCTTTTTCTCCTATGCAGCCAGCTTCCTTAATGGCCAAATTTTATACCATTTACCCTACATCATTTCTTTCATGGTCATAATGATCAGACTACATAGTGGATACATTATGAAATGTGTGTCATCCATAGACAGATATCAGTGATGTTATAATGCTTGGATAAAAGATAACATGTATGTAGATTTTCTTTCTTAAGGATTTGCACTAAGAACATGTGAAGAATTTGCCTTCCAGTGGTGAAGAAGCTTCTGTAAGGTTATGAGTTAGGACAATAGAGACAAATAGAAATTATGTGAACCTAATAGATGACAATTTATTCGTCTAAGCAGGAGGATAGAGCTATCTAATATCTAGATAGATGGTGTTGAATCCCATGGATAGATTCAGTTACTGACTCTACAGATCAATAATGGAAACAATAATGGTGATTTGCTGTGAAGGAAATATATTTTGGTGGTATCTAGGGCATGTCTGAAAATATATATCTAATAAACCGATTGAATAATCTGTCATGTTAAGCTTCTTATGAAAATTGTAACGTATTTTTGATTTGTCCTAAGACCGGATTTCTTGTTGCTTTAAAGAATTGTGTTGAATCAGAAATCACTTCTGTGCAGTATTTTGCATATGTTAAAAAATACAACTACAGTCTTTCAATGAAGGTTTCTAATATTGATCTTGAGTCTTTCAAATTCCAGCTCACTGCACACAAGGAAATAAAAAATAGCTTCACCCCTCTTTAGTACATTTCAAGGAGAAAATATGACATTGAAGCATTTTCTGTATAGTAAAACTGCACAATGACATATTGTGCTGTATTCCAGAAAAGTTTCAAAGTTAAGTGAAGTTAGATACTTTTGTATATCTTAGGAAAACAAATATTGACATTATTTGTGCTGATTTTTTGTGAACTTTAGAAAAACATGTAATCTAAACATGTGATCAAACTTCATAAAAGTATAAACAAAGAAAAAAAGAAGAAAAAAATATAAATAAAACTGTGAAATCTAGAAAAAAAATCTAGGTTTAGTTTCTGTAACTTCCATGTACTGGCAAATCCCTTCATTTATCTGAGCCTCAATTTCCACATCTGTCAAATAAAGATGGTGCTGCCTACTTGACAGGTTTGCTGAGTCACTACATGGGAAAAAATGTAAACTATAAGTTATCTCAAAGACAGATATCAAATTATAATTAAACAGCTAAAAGGCTGACCTTGACTCCTGGATATAATTTGAAATGACTTTAATCTCTATCCTCAATAAAAAAAATGAAACCATTTATATTACCATAATTCAGATACCACCTTTTATTTTTTATCTTTTATTTCAATAGAATTGCTAGCAGTTTTACTTTTTCCAACAAGAGCATTTATTATAGTCAGAAAATTTACCTTGCCATTATCAATAGCTTCTCTATGATCTCAGTTTCATAGACAGGACCTTCTGACTCACAAATAAATGTAAGGACAGGGTGTGGTATCTATTCAATCTCTCTACTTCCCTGATTTCAGCAACTTTGTATCCAGAAATACACCTAAGCTGTTGGTTTCACCATCCTTTACTGTCCCACACCCCTTGATGTTCTCTTTTTGTTCCTCAATTTAATTTCCTGGTCAATCACTATAATTGCTCTCTTGCTTACAATTGAAAATTCTTTTGCATTCTTTTTTTTTTTTTAATTTTTTTTTTTATTGGGGGAAAACTACAAAGCATTTACAGTATAATGTTTACAGTCACAATTTATAGTGAGCTGGTTTCCCAAAATATATTACCACTCAAGTTGACTTATCTTGTTACATTTAAAAATGTACTCTGTGAAAGTAGTCCATAGAGTACATACATAGTGCTCCAACTGTATCTACGTACAACCAACACTCCATTTTAAGTGTACAATTAAATGATTTTCAGTGAATTTACCAAGGTGTACAGTTAATCACATGAATCAATTTTTGAGGAATTCCTTTACCCTATAGATTTTTAAATGTAACAAGATAAGTCAACTTGAGTGGTAATATATTTTGGGAAATCAGCTCACTATAAATTGTGACTGTAAACATTATACTGTAAATGCTTTGTAGTTTTTCCCCCAATAAAAAAATTAATTAATTAATTAATTAAAAAAAAACTGAGATTATTGAGTGGAATGATGAAATATATCACCAATACCGTCTCTTTTGTCCCTGCTATGATGCCAGGGCTATGTAGTGTAGACTTGACTAAAATAAACTGGAATATGTTCAACCTGGTGTTCCTTGCTTTGTTTACAATGGAGCTACTTCTTTGCGAGCTGCGGTGTGGCAGAGTGGTTGAGACACAGGTGCAACTCTGAGTGCTGACGTTCAAATGGCCGCTCTACTCCTACCTTACGGATTTGGACCAGTTAGTTAGCCTCTCTGGGTCTCAGTTTCCTGAATATTAAACAAGAACATACACCATACCTAACTTTGTATGAGGAGCCATTGAATTTGCATTTACATGATGTTCAGTAACTACTAAGTGCCCCATAAAATATGCTTCTTGTTCATAACGAAACTTTGAAATAATACATGATGATATTTATGAAGATTATATAGCATTTTAGATTTTTCAGGTAATTAACATCTCTTGCCTTTTTAAACTATAATTTCAAGGTCTTATGCCTTGAAGTTAAAAATTTTGAGGATTAGAACTACATTTTTAATTAAAGCACTTTGAGAAAGAAGTTCAAAAATAAGATCCATTTTAGTGTTTAGTTTGCATTACCAGAATTGAACTGAAGCCTGGATATTTGGTAAAATCATATTTTATAAATATCTTGATAGCTAGTTAAAAACCATCATGAGATAATACTAAACAACATAAATGTAATTTTCTAATATGTCTATTAAATCACTCAGAATACTGACATTTTAGAAAATATGAAGTCTTCACTTACGGTTGTGGAATAATTGTATATATAAGTGATATATATTATATATATTTATACACACACATATACTTCTACTTAATGGAGAGAAAGTATTCATGGCCAAAAAGGTAAAGTTTTAAGAGGAGAGTATTATTTTAAGTATAGGTGTTATGCTTTTGTGTAAAATTCTGTGGGATAAAAAACCAGCTAAGGTAAGGATTCTTTGTCTGATTCTAGAACACCCAAAATGATGTTATATAAATCTTCCCTTGCTATACTGTATATAGACTGACAGGGACAGAATGAAAACCAAAGCAAATATGAGGTAAAAATGATTTTTTATTACTTTAGGTATTTCTAGATGTCAGATAAAAATGGGAACATTGCTAAAAATTTTACAGAATGACAGCTCTGCCTTATGGATAAAATTCTATAGTTTGATGTATGAGGCAGAAAATGTGAAAAATATTATGAAGTGCTACCCTGACATAATGATGGAAAGCTGCTGAAAGTGTGCTAACACAAGAGAAATATAATAGACTAAAGTTAAACAAGGAAGAATGCAATTTTTTTGAATCTCACGTATCCCAGAAACATGAATTTTGGCTTTCAAAAATGCAAACCACTAACTTTTATTTTTTATTGACTTTTTTTAAATTTAAAGTTGCTTTATTACTACAAAATGCTAATGACCATCTGAGCCTTCAACAAGTCGCGACCTTTTTTTTTTTTCTTCCTAAAATTTTATTGGGGGAAAATTACATTGACTTTTAAATGCACCACTCCAATGCCTTATTTAGAGAGTAACCTGTCAATGCCTAACTTTGCATATTTATTTTGCAAATACAAAATAAACATGGGAAGTTTTTTAGTAATAGTAATATTTTACTCTGCTGCAAATTATAGACTGTGTATAAATTACTAACTTCATGTAGTTATACTTGTATTCTACCTTTGCATATCTAAGTGATGTTAGACATTTGATGCCTTAATTTACATGGTGCTCACTGTCCTTTTTTTCTGTTCATAGTAGTAAAGTTTGCCTTTGAGAAATAACCTAAGTCAAGGTGCATGCCCTCCTCCCTCCGAGAGGTGAATACTTAACTCATATTAAGCCAAGTGGGCGCTCTCCTCCTGAGATTTTGCTCTTAGGCTAAATTACACTAGTGGTGGCACTTGAAGAAATTAGTTCCTACTATCTGGAAACTTGGATCTGCCCCGATTCCTAAAATTTTCTAAGCTTGATTCATCAATGACCTCTTTGAATCTCTATGAAACTCCTTATCACTCAAATAAAATTTGGTTTTTGTTAAAATAGCTAAAGTGATTTCTGAGGATTGCAGCCAAAAAACACATAAGTGGAACATTTAATGGATGAGCTATGTAATATAGCATAAAACCTTATGACAGAGGCTTGTGCTTGAATGTGGCAGGATTTTCTTAATTCCTTTATTTCTATAAGTAATGCTGACCTGGAATTTCATTTCCAAATAAGCTCTCTGGTTCACTGATATTCCCCCCTATATTTCTAATGTCAAGAAGACTTTTCATGGGTTTGTATAAAGTTAAATAATATTTATTATGACATATATGCAGATATAATCATTTCTATATTGATTCTCATTGACTCTACCTTAAATAAGGGACCCTTCTTTGTAAAAGCCATACATATAATTATTTGAATTTATATAAGATCCAAATTTTTCTATTGACCATAGATTTGTGACTTGCCCTTAACCAATAGAATATGGTAAAGATGATGGGCTGTCACTTCAATGATTATGATACATAAAATTGGAGGATTTTCTTCCTAAGAGACTCTCTCCCTTAAAAAAATCAAGCTGGGATATTGTGAGCTGCCCTGTGGAAAAGCTACATAGCAAGCAAAAAAAAAGGAAGCCTGTGGGTAACAACCAGCGGAATCAGAGCACACACACACACACACACACATTATAGTAAGATCAAGTGTGATTTTATTATTTTTTTATCTGAAGAGATTTGGTTTCAAAATACAAAGGACTAGTTTCTTCATTTTTGTTTCTTTATGTAGTTACATAATTATTAGTAACAAGACAATTCACCTCCTTTAAGAAAATGAAGTAAACATTAAAACTCATTTAAAAATATTTATTGAGTACCAGGCACTCTTCTAAATAATTTGCATTGTTTTATGAACATAAAATTTTACAGATTATGAAACACATATTAAAGCAAGTATGCAATTTTTCTTCCTTGTTTTGTATATTTGGCATTGCCTGAAGAATGGATGAAATATAGGTATATTTTTCTTAAATATATTAATTGCTTCTCTATAACTGACTTAGTGTATAGTTGTAGAAAACAATATTGATCTCTCCAAACTAGCCAAAGTCACCATCTGAACATCAAATAGAAGTGGCTTATACTTTTTTAGGAGACTTGGTACTTTCCTTAGATAAGTTAGTAACTTACGTGATTACAAGATGGCGTTCTGTTGAAAATAAATTTAACATAAACCATTTGCTAAATATAGTTTTGCTTGGAATTGTGGGATAAGTCTAATACATGTGCTTATGGATTTAAGATTTATATTAAAACATTAAATCTCAAATCAGTGAAAACTAGAACAATTTTTGCATATGAAAATATACATGTCAACAATATAAATATTATGCATACAGCTACACAATTTTTTACTTTATACGGAAAATCACCCTGATTCTTTCAAAATAAATTAAAAATTTTGATTAAATGATTTCTAAATTAATTTCAAGTCTCAAAGCAAAATTACCACATCTCAAGGACATCATAACCACTGCAAAAATATGTATAAATTTATCATTAATTTTTACAGAATAATAATGTAAACTAGCATGTAACCTTTATTTTGATCAGTGTGTATGTTAATATTTAGACCCTTTTATGAATTCAACTGCATAGAATTTAAATAAATATACTTTGAACATATATAATCTATAAAAACTCAGGTAAATACTGCAAAATATACAAAGATGAACAATAACACTAATGATTATTGAAAGTAATGAAAAATCACATGAAGTTGACGAGGTCAGAAAATTCTTCAGTGTTATAAAGGTGAGGAAGGGAGAGAGGAGGAGGACAAAGGGGAGGCTGGAAAAATATTTAGACTAATTAATGCCTATTTTACCAGTATATTTCTTTATTTACTAATATTCACAGCAAACCTGAATTGTGAGTACTCTTTACTTCCATTTAGAGATGAAACTTGAGAAATCGAAGTAAATTGCCCGATGTCCACTCCCTTTTCCACTGCAGCACCTGCACCATTAGATGAGATGTTGGAAAACTTGCTCTAGTCATTCCTCCTCTAAGTCTCAGGACAACTTATCACGGCCCAGCCATGTTCTCCCTTTCCTGTGTTCTTCTTTCCTCTTTTGAAGAAAACTCCAAATAGTCAAGGTGTTTTTGAGACAGCTTAGGGAATGGAGCAATTTCCTACTCATAAACACTTTTGTTTCCATCGGATGATAGACACAGATACACAGCCTCTTCCACCCACGGTACTTCCTTTTTAAAAAGAGTTTTGTAATTACCTTGATCCACTGCCAAAGATTAAAAGGTAGTAAGCTGAAGGACTACAGAGGAAATAGGATATTTTAAAGTTGGTGTTTATGATCCATTTCTACATTCTTTCAGAAGGTAGCTTTGATAAATAGGCTCTGAGACAGCCTGCAATGATTCCCACCTCCTGGTACTTACGCCTTCCCCTTTAGTGTGGGCTGAATTTATCCACTCCTTCCTAACACAGAGAATACAGCAAAAGTGACAATAGGTCACTTCTGAGATCAGGTAATAAGACTGTGACTGTTTTTAGATGATTACTCTAACTCCCTAGATCATTCACCCTGGGGAAAACCAGCTGCTGCATCATGAAACATTCCTATAAAGAGGCCCACAGAGCAAGGACCAGAGCCTGCGAACAGCCATGTGACTGAGCTTGTAAACGGGATCCCTCCTAGAGCCTTCAGATGAGACTGCAGCACCAGTCAAGAGCTGTACTATTCATAAAACCTCAAGAGTGACCATCAACTAGAGGCACTCAAATGAATTACAACCAGATCCTGACATACAGAGGTGTAGGATAATAAATTATTGTTTTTAAACAGCTAGATTTTGAGGCATTTTAGTACATAGCAATGAATAACACAGCAGTGCAAAACAGCTCTAGACCTCTCTGAATGTGTGCGTGTGTGTATATATATATATATCTTTATGTTTTGTAAACATATATATAAAATGATATATAAAAACAACACACACACATATACATAACAATATGTTGTCATTTCTTTTTGTTTGTTTTTATTTTAAAGTTTAAAGTTCTGCCTGTACATTTCTGAGTATACGAAGGAAGAAGAAAATTGAATGGGGATAATAAAACAAGATGAGAATCCCAGTCGAATTTCAAACTAATCAGCAACACCCTCAAGCAAAAATGAATTACTCTGAGAGAATTTTTTTAAATGGCTTAAGGAACTTACAGAGATCTTTAAAATTAGTATATGGATGAACTGGAATTTATATTGGGTGACATGTGAAACATCCACAAAAAGTTGCATGAATTTCATGACTACACAGAATATGAGATAGAATATGAGATAGAAGTGATTATAAGTGGTAACACTCTATCTCCTAAGACAGCGATCTTTTAGGGTGCAAGTGCCTGCTTTTTGTTCATTGTGGAAGTCTTGACTTTAGTAACCCTAAAATGAGCTACTTGGTCTTGGATTCTATATGCCACTTTATATCACATGGGAATCAATGGAGAAGGTAACAGATATTTTGGAATATTCGTGAGATCTACTTATTTACTTGTTATGTAGAAATATAATCACTGAAATATAGTAGTCTTTGGAGTTCTGATGTCAACTTTTGGTTTCTTTACTGAAATCTGGTGTAAACAGTGGCCAGTCTTGAGAGTTTTCTTGTTGTATTTTCTATCTTTCTCTTCCTCGTATATATTGTATTAATCCAATTTATTATTCTATTCATCTTTATTAAAATGTCAGGTCATTTCTCACCACAAAACACACAGGAAGGTTTTATGCTCCATCATAGAGGCTTTAATTATTACCTTATCCCCTGATTTCTGAGTCACTCTCAAATGTCAGCTGTGTAAAAATTATAAAACTCTTGTTTTTCTCCTTGCTGTTTAGAATTTTCCAGTAAGTAGACATTTATATCTATGAGCTCCATATGAGTTAGTGCTACTTTATCAATACAGATTATGCCAATAAGGTTTCATTTTCATCATTTATAAATGTTTTGGGTGGAAGCAAGGGTATGTTAGTGATCATTTTTTTAAATGCAGAGAACTTGAACTATGACTTGATTTTCAGATAAAATTGTTGAAAATGCAGATTTGAAAAGTAAACAGAAGCCATAAGTTTGGCCTGGAGCAGAGCTGGAAGGCAAGCTGGGAAAGAAATGCTTTCTGTGGACATTTGCCTGTAGGCAAAATCTTTCATTACAGCTGCTTCTCAAGCAGCCTAGACTCCAGCTACGCTTTGTGAGCAACTGCAAAATGCTAACATTTGACTGCTTACCCTTCTTTCTCTGCAACTTCCCTTTAGAGTTGGGTGGGAAAAATACAGTTACAGCCTTGGGAAAGAAAAATGTTCACATTCTACAGCTTTCAACTTTAGAAACTCTAAGCCAGCACCTACGTGTTGCCAAGATTTTGATTACAAGTTAAGAAAATAAAATCAATACTTCCTGATTCCTGTGATCCTTTGTGATTGCAATAACATTGCACTCACTTGCTTCATGTGAAATAAAGTTATTACTGCAGCTAAGTGAACCAGAAAAGTCTAGACTCAAAAAGCCAGACCTAACTTATGACATAAAATTAAATGACAAAATGAATTTTTACTTTTTTCATTGCTTCACATAGTTCATTTACTTTAGTGAACATATATTAACATAATATGAAAAAATAAATGTCCCATCTCATCTTTTCATTGAAAAGAACATGCTGTAGTCCATACTGCAGAAAAGAAAATTGTAAATTGTTAACATTGCAACTTTAGTTTACACAAAGAAACTCAGTGTTTTGATGATGATTTTGTTATTTAAGGAGAACAACAATCTATTTTATGCTTTGTTTACTCTGTATTTCTAATGTGGAAAGTGATGTTAAGAACCAATGGAAATAATAAATTATAGATAAAATAATTGTGAAGCAATCTCCAAACAAAAAGTATCAAGGCAAATGAAGTAAGAGCAGCACCTTCATGAAATATGTAGGGGGTAATGAAGGCACTTATGGAATTAATTGCCTTGTTCTGAACTGTGTAACCATGTGTAAGCACATTGCTTACATAGGTGAGAAAGATGTTTCTCAAGGCACCTTGAGTGTAAATATTTAAATCATATACTCAGTCCCTAAAGTAAACCAAGTATAATAGGCAAAGCAAATGTCTTTCACCCTTGACTCATAAGAATGTATGTCTTTTAAGCTTATTGTTTATTTCATAATGATAGGCCTATAAAGTAAGGATTAAAAAATCAAGAGTTACAAAACAAATCTATTTCGGCAATAAGTTGAATAAACATTGTACTGACACACAATTCTTCATATGCTACTTTGACAGATACATGATTTTAATATCTGCATTTCCCCTTTCATATAAATCAGTCTATAATAAATTAGAATGAAGCTAGAATAAATAAATAGCTTTTGTGAAGGCATAGTAGTATTTAAATTTTTTGTATAAATTTAAGAGGTACAAGTGCAGTTTTGTTACATAAATATATTGTGTAGTGGTGAAGTCTGGGCTTTCAGTTTAACCATCACTCTAATAATGTACATGGTATTATGGGTACCATTAAGCAATTGCTCATCCCTCACTCCCTTTCCACCTTTCAACCCTTCCACATCTCCCATGTCTATTATTCCATACTCTATGTTCACATGTTCACATTATTTAGCTTCCACTTGTAAGTGAGAACATGCGGTATTTGACTTTCTCTTTGAGTTATTTTATTGAAGATGATGGCCTCCAGTTCCATCCATGTTGCTGTAAAAGACATGATTTTATTCTTTTTATGGCTGAGTAGTGTTCTATTGTATGTGTATATAAACACACACACATTTTCTTTATCTAATCATCCATTGATGGACACTTAGGTTGATGCTATATCTTTGTCATTGTGAATAGTGCTGCAATATACATATGAGTGCAGGTATTTTTTTTGAAATAATGATTTGTTTTCCTTTGGGTCAATACCCAGTAGTGGGATTGTTGGAAGCAAAAGAGTGAAACTGGACCTCTATGTCTTACTATATACAAAAATTAACTCCAGATGGATTAAAAACTTAAATGTAAGACCTGAACCTATAAAAGTACCAGAAGAAAGCCTATTAAAACTCTTCTGGCCATTGGCCTAGGAAAATTCATGACTAAGGCCTCAAGAACAAATGCAACAAAAACAAAAATAGGCAAAAGGGACTTGATTAAACTAAAATGCTTCTGCACAGCAAAAGAAACAATCAACAGAGTGAACAGACAACCTGCAGAATGGACTGAGCCATGGAAATCACTTGTCTTAGCCAGGACTGTCATCACAAATACAACAGACTGGGTGGCTTAAACAAGAGAAATTTACTTCTCACAGTACTAGAGGCTGTAAAGTTAAAGGTCAAGGTACTGGTAAGGTAAATTTAATTCTGAGGCCTCTTCTCTTGCTTTGTTGGTGGCTGCCATCTTACTGTGTGCTCACATGATGTTTCTATTCATGGGTGGGAAAAGAGAGAGCTAGCACTCTTCTTATAAGGGCACTAACTACATCATGAGAGCCTCACCTTTATCACCTCATGTAACCCTAATTACCTACCAAGGCCTGATCTTTAAATATCCTCATTTTGGGGGCTTAAGGTTTCAACATATAAGTTTTGAAGGGATACAATCATCCATTCAGTCCACATGAGGAGCTTTAAGGTCTTACGATTTTTTTTTAAAGATAAAAAAAGGAATATTTGAGTGGTACCTTCAGGAAAACTGATTTAATTGGCCTGGGAGTAGACTGGACAAAAGGATTTTTGAAAATTCCCTAGGTGATTCTAATATCGAACCAGGGACCTTTAGATCTTCAGTCTAATGCTCTCCCAACTGTGCTATTTTGATGTGATGCTAATATCTAGCCGAGCTTGTGAACTACTCTATCTAGAACAGAAAGACCTCATTTTTTTATACATTGTCAAAGTGCCTTTTCTCAATTGAAACACGTGTTTGTTATTTTTTCTGCTACATTTTTGACACAGTTTAAAACTTACGGAAATGTTGCAAGAATAGTAACAAAATGTCCCAATACACTTCCATAAACTCTCCAAGTGTTCGTATATCACCACATTTCCTTCATCCTTCCTTCTCCCTATCTTGTCTCTCTCACAGACAGGGAGAGGGAGAGGAAAAAAGGGGGAGAGTGTGAGACAGAAACACTAAAATGCAGACATAATGCTCCTTTACCTTTAAATACTTCAAGAACATTCTTTTATATAATTATAGTACAATTGTCAAAATAAGGAAATTCACATTGATACTGAAGGAGCTCAGAACACACTACCCAAAATATGCCATTTTGGCATAAGAAATATTTTGAGCTAAAGGTACTTAAAAAAAATCAGCAAGTGCAAGAAGATCACTCTGATCTTAGCTCTGTTTCTTAAAAGCAAGAGATGAAATTTCCATTTGAAAGATGTCTTCCTCATACTAACTAGAAAGAAGTGTCATTCTTAGCATCAAGGACAGGAATTTGAGGCTGAGGGAAATCTATACAAACCTCATCAGCCTAGTCATTTCTTTCTTTCTTTTTTTTTTTGTTTACCCAAGCCCTTTTGCCTTGTCACATTTTCACAATTTACTACTCATTGTCCCATTCAGTACGAAAGTGTTCAACTCCGTCTGTATCTTTGGGTCCTCAGTTCCTTATGAACGTACCTATGCCACATAAAACTTTTATCAAATAAATTTGTCTGCTTCTCTCCTGTTGATCTGTCTTATGCCAATTTAATTCTCAGGCCCAGACAAAATGCTCTAAAAGATAGAGGTAAAATCTTGCTTCTTTTATATTACACTGCCATTATTAATCTAGACATTGTTCAAATTTTGCCATTTGTTTCAATAACGTTCTTTATAGAAATCAAGCATTTATGGAGAAAATCATATGAATTTTCTCCTTACAGTTAACAGAATTTCTTCATATTGTACATTGTTTTCTTAATATGATGTTCACCAATATTACATTTTGAAATTTTGTGTAAATATTCATTAGTGATGTAGGTCCATAATTTTCTTTGTATTTTTTAAGGCTTAAGTATTAATGTTATATTTCTTACAAGAAATAGGATCTTTCTTTTATTGTCAGTTTTCTTAAAAATTTTATGAACATTATAACATCTTCTTTACAAGTTTGGTATAATTCCTCATTGCAATCATCTTGGCATGATGTGTTTTTGTGGGTAGTTTTCATGACAACTTTCTTTAAATTATTTTTAGGCAGACTGGTCTGCTTAAACTTTCTGATCCTATTGCCATCAGTTTGAGTAATTTTATTTCCTTCGTGAATAGTCTATTTTATCTAATATTTCATATCTATTTGTATTGATTTTGTAAAATTATCTCAGAAGTCTTTATAAAAATGTGTTATTTTTTCCTCTTGTCATTTTTTTATTTTGTGTTTTTTGTGCTTTCTTCCTTTTTATAGATTAAATTATCTATTTTGTTATTTAAAATACTAGAGCATTAATTTATTAACTTGATCTAATATATTTCTATTTTCTACCACTTTAATTTTTCCTTTATTTTTATTATTTTCTTCCTTCTGCTTTTGTCTTTCCTAGTCTAGGTTTTTGAACTGGTAATTTAATTAATTTTTATTCTCTGATTTTTATTATAAAAACTATAAAAAGCTATAATTTTTTCTCTGATCATTGCTTTAATTCCATAGTTTCAGATATGTGTTCTGTTGTTTTTTTAAGAAAAAAAAATTATATAACTTTTATTCCCTTTCTTTGCCTGAGGATTGTTTTGAGATTCTTTTTAAATTTCCTGATGAAAGGGTCTTATTTTTAGAAATAATTTTTTGTTTTATTGCATCATAATCAGAGAGTGATATTTGTAATATTTATACTTTAAACTATCAAGTAATTTGTTTTATCTCAGCATAATTAACCTCAAGAAGTCGTGTATATTTCTCTTGAAGTTCACTCATGATTAAAGAGAATCCTTTCCAATCTGTACGTAAAAGCTAGAAATGACTTCGTTTTGGAGGTATTGAATAGTGTTATGAATCAGGTGACATCTGGTAATAGTTAGAGTATACTAATGGATGATTAGCAATTTGAAAATGCAGAACATGAAAAGTTCTACAGCTTAGAGAGGAGGAAAAGATAAAAATCCCTCACCAAAGCTATAGCCCCAGAGCTGTAGAGGCTGTACTCCAATCCTGCACACTGTCTTTATTTGTATTGTGAGGCAGTGGGTTGTCATGGCAAAAACTTAGATAAGAGAATGAATAAAGCAGACAAGGAATTTATGTTCATGGAGCTTTATGGTTTACTAAGATACTGAAGACACAAAATTGGCATTAATAAAATGTAAAATAACTGCAATTTTTGGTAAGTGCTCTAAGGGAAATACATTATTAAGATAGATAAATAGGCAATGACAGAGAGAGGGATTAAATTTAAAAAGATAGAGGATATCTTTGAGGGATAATAGATTAAATTTTCTCTTTTATCATATAAAATTAACCCTCTCTTGGTTTGCTTTTGCTTTTAACAACATATCATAGTTTCTCCACGACATTTATTAAATGTAGCAGGAGTTTCTCCTAGTCTGTTTGGCTAAAAAGATGTTTTGTCGAGTGTCTTATACAGTATTTGAAAAACTGGCTGTAGCCTAAAGCAATTCACATCAATCTCATTGAGTTATTCCTTATAACTTGAGGATTCCAGTGGAAAATTTCTCAATCGTGGACTGTAACAACTAAATGTAACAAGTGGAGATTATTATCATTATTATCATTTATACTACATTTCTTAGATCACATGAATATTTTTGGTGATGACTAGGATATTTACTATTAAAATTCAATCAAGTTTTGAAAATACGGGCATTTCCAATGAAGAAATATGATTTGACGATAGGATTTTTTACAAAAAATCTTTAATAAAACACCTGTTCAATGCGGGATTTTCTTTGTTCATTTTAGGCAAACTATGTCATCGATTGGGGCAAAAGGTAAAAGGAATAAGAATAACTGAAGCGAATAATGTAATACCCAATTCTGAATTTCTATTTTTCTTTATTTCGTGAATAGCAGAGTATCGCATGGGATTATTTTTGCTTCACTTATATGTTTATTGCGATAAAAGAAGATCCAAGACTATAATCTCTGAAAAGGAAAAGGAAATTACAAAATATCTTGAGGATGGAAAAAAAGGGAGCATTGATTATAAAAACCAATGCCCAGTGAAGCTCTACAAAGCAAACAAATAAATCTATAAAAATCTATGACTTTAGAAGTCTATAGATTAGTTAACGTCAACGAGCCATGAAAGAATAAAAGAAAGCAGCACAAGACTCAGAGAAGAGAATAGGGAAATATAAGAATTGGAAATTGAGCACTGAATGATCATAAAAGCTGAAATTTATTGAAAATTTTGTTTGTATTATGTACTATGCTTTGAATACATAACCTCCCTACATCACAGCAGGGTGATGTAATTATGCAGCTAAGACAAACTATGTTTAGTAAAATTAACCAACCAAGCCTTCGGTTTCTACAGCCAGTGGGAGGCAGTACTGGCGTTTGAAGATAAGTCTTTGACTCAAGCACATGTGCATTTCTTGCTGGTGGCCTGTTCCTCAGGTTTAAGAGAAGCCTCCTCTGTTTAGTATAGGAAGAGAGACGTCTCCCATGCAGGAAGATCCTGGGAATGATGATTGGATGAATCATGGGAAAAGAGAAAGATGAAAAACTCTAGCTTGTGTTTTCAAAAAGAAGAATACGTAAGATTCTGTTAATCATAAGCAAATATAATTATATGATTCTCTAACTAGATATTTAAAATTTGTGTGCTCAGAAAATGAAATGATTACTCACTAAGAATATTAATGGGTTGAATTAGTAAAGTACAATGCTGTTCTGGCAAACTTAATTTGCTCTTTTTTCTTATGTAAATTTAGGAAGGCATTTCTCTCAATTTTTCATATGGCCTGATGAATAGAAAAACAAATGTAAGTAGCACAGAGAAATTTATAGATATATTTGTTCATGATATTTTAATCAATAATATGAACAAAGATATTGAAAACATTTTTAAAAATTTGAAAATATCGGGAAATGATCATTAGTAATCAGAATGTAAATTAATTTTAATGTAACAGAGCAACCAGCCTAGTAAGATGACTTGAAAGTGGGTACATATAAACTCACTTGTGATTTTTTACTAAAGGTGGAAGACACTGGTAATTTGATTTAGCAACAATAGCTAGGAAGTGAGATGTAGCATCTGAATAAGAGTTAGTAAGCTCAACGTAAATCTCAATTGATACTCAATATATTGGTACTATGTACCAACCCATCTAGGTTACATTATTAGGATGGTAGTTATTTAATTTTTATGTTAATTGAAATTATTTGCCATGCTGCTTACATTGCAGAATTTCATAATTGTTGATGTGGGTTCAAAATAACTGAAACATTTCTCATTGCAGAACTATCCAAAGGTGAAAGAAATTGGCTCTAGAGGTTGTATTCTCAATTATGATAGTTCTCAGAAAGGCAAACTTTCCAAGAATAGATCCAAAATAAACAATCCACAAATATTAATAGCAGGGGATTTATTATGATATATCCATATTATTTCAAACACTTTAGAAGAAACTATATATATAATTGCTATGCCATTTATAGATAATTAAAGCTATTTAGTACAGTCCCAGAGTTCTCAAAATGTTAGGGTCCAGGACCCCTTCACACATAAAAACTATTGAGGACTTCAACAAATTTTTTTTAATGTGGATGATAGCTACCATTTGAAACAAATTGGTAAGATAAAGAGGCTAGATAGGTGCGTACTGCATGAAGTCAATTTCAGAAGAGAAATTGTCTCAAAGCTTGCTTTCTTTGCTGTCATGACATAAAGATGAACCATTTCTACACCATATGTTATGTGTTATGAAAAATGGATTCTTTTTGACAATTGCAAATGTTCCACACAGTGGTTGGATAAAGATGAAGTGCTGAAACACAGTCTAAAACTGAATGTTCATCAAAAACAGCTAATAGGGTATGTTTGGTGGTCCAGCACTGGTGTTATCCACTACAGCTTCATGAAATCTGGTCAATAGATTACAGCAGATGTCTACTGCAACCAATTGGATGGAATGATGAGGATGCTTGCAATTAAGCAGCTGAGACTGGTCATCAGAGACAGGCCAATCTTCATGCAAGACAATGCTCAACTACATGTCATATAAACAACACGACTCAAACTATAGAGGATGGACTTGGAAACTCTGTCATCCACCGTATTCACCAGACCTTGCACCAACTGACTACCACGTCTTCCAGGCTTTGGACTATTTCTTGCAAGGAAAAATATTCAATGCTCAACAAGGTGTGGAAAAAGCCTTTCATTATTTCATCACCACTTGCTCTCCAGACTTCTTAGCTGCTGGCATAAACAAGCTACTGTTAAGATGGCAGAACTGTGTTGATAGTTTAAGCTCATACTTTGATTAATTGTACTGCTTCTTGTGTGAGATATAATAAACTTTTGATTCAAAATCGGATGGTTCATATTTAATGAACTAATAAATGAATCAATACATGTAAAGCTATTAGCCATTGATATTTTACTATTGTTCAGATTAATGAAATTCTTAAAGGGAAAATACAATGAAAAATGAGACACATATTGTTTCCCACTCCCAATGCATAAATGTCCATCTCAGATTCATAATGATGATTACATTAGGATTAAACAGGGATGGTATATTAGTTTGCTAGGACTGCTGTAACCAAGTACCATAGATTTATTAGCGTACACAACAGAAATTTCTTTTGTCACAGTTCTGAAGGCTAGAAGTATAAGATATGGATGTTGCAGGGATGGTTTCTTTTGAGGACCCTTAGGGAAGAATCTGTTTCAGGCCTTTCTTCTTGACTTTTGGATGGCCTTCTTCTCCCTGTGTCCTTGCGTTGTCTTCCCTCTGTACAAGTGTGTGACCAAGTTTCCTCTTCTTATGAGGACACCAGTCATATTAGATGAAGGTCCACCCTAATGACCTCATTTTGACTTAATTACCAGTTTAAAGACCCTGTCTCCAAATAAGGGCACATTCTAAGGCATTGAGGGTTAGGACTTCACCATGAATGTTTGAGGGGGCACAATTTAGCCCATAACAGTGCAAGCCTGTATGATGAATATGATTTTAGAGGAAATGTGTCTCATTGTTCACAATTTGTTCCAAAATGTTCTCACAAGTTTAGCATTTTCTTACAAATCACTGGACTATCGTGAAAGCCATATATATGACTCCGACTTTTATAAGCCTAGACAATTGCATGGGATTATTAACTTTATAATATATGTGTATATACATACACACACTTTACTTCAGCATGGATTTAGTCTCTGATTCACCGCCTGAACCAACAAGGCTAAAGTGCTTGAAAGAGGACACCATACATCCCTCATTTTGTCCTTACAGGGCCTTAATATAGAACAGAAGCTCAAAGCTCTTCTGAATAGAATTTAACTGAAAGCCCCTTAAAGAGAACTGACAACTCTAATCCTCACTTATACCTCTGCTTTAGTTCGGACTGAGCTAATTAAATATGTTACACTTGCAGCACTTCAATTTGTGCATTTCATCAATACTTGGCACCACAATATGCCGTTTCATTCGCTAATGTTTTCCTACATCTGTGTCTTCTCTCCAAATAGGTAGAAAGGTCTTCACCGTCAGAAGCCTTGCTGTGCCTCTTCTCCCTGTATCACTTTGTTATCTAATGAAATATCCTTTCATTGTATCTGTACCATTTTAACCAGATGTGTAGAGTGTTGTAACACTCCTTCACAATTTGACTGTTAACCAAATAACTTTTCTCAAAAACTCAAAAACTTGTTAAAGGGACTAGTTACCAAAGTCTACATCAGAGTCTAGGAAATTATTGCAGTTAAGAACTCCTCTTTTATTTTTCAGAAGTCAAAGATCAAAACAGAGAGAAGAGGAAGGTGGGGTCCACACTCTGTAGGAGAGCCATGGAACTCCTATTTCCATACAAGTTATAATATATATATATATACATATATATGTTGTATATATAAAATGCAAGAAATCACCAAAGTAAGACCTTAGCAACATTTTGATCGTTAACATAAGACAGATACCACATATGGAGGGGCTAGAAACAGAGACAGCTTAGCAGTACATGCCATCCAACAATAGCAATGAGATGATAGGAATGACTACTTTCCACAATCCACCTTTTGGTACACTAGGTCTAACCATACAAATATCTATAGCCAACAAATTCTTACATTCAATAGATTTTTATTTCAAAACATCTCAAAGACCCAGTTGTACAATCAGGATTCAATGTTGTACTACAATACAAAGTAATAAGTCATGGTATTTTTCATTAAGCCTTTAGCTTCTTTTATATGGATGCTTTTTAAAAATACATAATGAGTATTTTAATTACATAAATTTGTTTTGCTCTTCTAAAATACAATTAAAGCAATTTACATAATAGAAAACTCTCTTTCCATGAAATACTTTTAAATACTTTTCAAGTGAGCTCTTATTTACTAGATGGGATTCCAAGAACATCTAAAAGATTAAACTTGTTGGTGTAGCTAACAAATTAATTACATTTCACTTCTGTTTTTCTGGATAACATAAACCTCTTGAGATGTTTATAAAAATGTTACTGGTTTTCTTTTTTTAAAGTCCACGACTGCAATCTGGGCATAAAAAGACTAGCATATTTTGTAAGGAATAGTCAATGTTCAGTCCTGTGTATTGGTGAAATCTTATTCCTTAACTTGCCTTATTTTAAAAATTAAAATTAATTTGCCTTTTATCTCTAGTTTTATTTAAGTTGTAATATTTACATAAGTTAATTATAAAATTTTATAACCAGCCTTATGCTTGCTGTCTTGAAATTTAATACTATTGTACTATAATTTGGTAAATTACAATCCCCTGCATTCAATATAAACAGAAGAAATAACATTATAAAAAATCTGAAATACAAAAATAAAAATAAAAAAATCTGAAGCTCTGAATGTCTGAATAAGAAATAATTATACAAGCAAAAATAAGTGATAAAATTAATTACTAACTTCATACAAATCCTTACAATTGAGAGAAGCTTTTCCTTATGATAAGAAAATTAAGATGATGGGACAGAGGCAAGAATTGGAAAGGGGAGGGTACAAAGGAGAGAGGAGGGACAGAAATTGTAACTATTCAGTTTTCCCTAGACCAAAGCATATCTGACTCTTCTCTCCTGAATGTCTCATAGAGGTCCCTCTTTTTAGAATATGGAGTTTGAGAGAGAATAATCAGTTAGGATTAACGTCATCCTCTTTGGCAAGCCACTGGAATTAGGGTGGATAGGAATAGGCATAAGAATCTCATATTTAGTTATAAGGATTTAAATGTGAAGACCTCAAGTCAAGGAATGTTAAATACTAGGATATAAGAGTTTTGACTTGTAGAGGAAAAAGAAAAATTATAGAAGAAATGTTGAAGTATAGGACAATATAATAATGGGACAACCTAGATAGGATGTCACGATGGGGTTGTGGACAACTCAGTTACAATGAAGTAAGAGTTACTGAGGTCTTACAGATAAATATATTTGAAATATATAAATCTCGATGAAATGATTCTCATAAACACTTTGCCTGGAGTTCACCTACTTTTGAACATTGCATTTTTCAAATCTTACCATAAGTTTTTCCCTTCTTTTATAAACATTTTCATTCTGAAATGCTTCCAACATACAGCACATAAAGTGACCTATGCCGGATCTTTGGACAACAATTAGGTTATGAAGGTTATGGGAAGGAGAACTTCAGGCAGGTTCAAGGTTATTGAACTAGCAGAATCCATGCAAAGGATAAGAAAAGAGTTAATGTATTTGGGAACAGCTCCCCAATTCTTCCCTAGATCCTCACAAAGGTGTACATAAATTTCAGTGGTCAGGGCAGCGTATGTGGTGGGAAGAGTCTGCTAATATGAAAAGCCCAGAGTTCAGGGCTTGCAGGCTTTTTCTGCTTCTTGTCCAATTCCTTAATCCTATTTCTTCTAAGTTACTCACCATTCAGCCACTGTGTGTCATCCACAAATCAATACAGGTCAACATAGACAAAGTGGACAACCAAGTGCATTGCTCAAAATTCTACTCACAGAAAACATTTTCTCTTCCCAATGACTCCTTAAGTAAGGTTTTTAATGCCACAGACTTTCATTTAAGTTTGGTGACTAGATGCCAGGTACATTCTTTTTCCTTAGTCACCTAGTCACAGGAATTCTCCATGAGGCCATCGGTAAGGGTTAAGAACAACGTGGGAGCTGCATGCACAGGGGGTGCAATCTGCCTGCTCGTGCAGCCTATTTGTGCTTCAGGATCTGTTTGGGCCTCTCTCCTCTGCTGGACATTGGGCACCCAGCACGGCCATATGAGCTTACCTTCTAGGAGACACAGACTGACAAAAGCAAAAGAAAAAAGATAAATTTTGTATACAATGGTAATAAGCGTTAAGGAGAAAAATAAAGCAGGTGTGGGAAATGATTTCTTAAGGTTGTGATTTGATACAGATGGTGAATAAAGAACTCTTAGACAAGGATATTTGAGTAAAGTGAATGAAAAAAGAGGTGAAGGAAGAAGCCATGTGGAGATATGTGTGAACAGTGTTCCGTGCAGAGTGAAAAACCTGTGCAGATAAGCTGAGTTAAGAACATGCCCAGAATTCTAGGGCAGGCCAGTGTGACCGGAGGTAGGCTGAATGCCGAGAGAGAAGAGTGGAAAATTATGAGAACAGAGATCGAATGACAGTCAGATTAGAAATGACTTTATAAGCCATTATGAAGATTTTGTCACTTCTCTGGGTAAATTAGGAAGCCATTAGAGAGCTTTGAGCAAAGATATGACATCATTTGACTTATATTTAAGGAGTATCATACAGGCTTCAGTATTTAGAACAGACTGAACGGGATCAGGAAGGAAGTGGGGAGCCAAGTTCAAGGATCTGGTAATAGTCCAGGAGAATGATAATGGAGGCTTGGACTAGTGTTGGTTAGTGGGCAGGTGGTAAGCAGTGGTCAGATCATTCAGCCAACAGGATTTTTTGATGAGTTAGATGTGATTTATGAGAGAAAGAGAAGAAATGGTCTAAGGCAGGGGTCCCCAGCCTATGGTGAGTTGTATAATTATTTCATTATATATTACATTGCAATAATAATAGAAATAAAGTGCACAATAATGTAATGCATTTGAATCATCCCAAAACCATCCCCCTTTCCACCCTGGTCCATGGAAAAATTGTCTTCAGTGAAAACGGTCTCTGGTGCCAAAAAGGTTAGGGACCACTGGTCTAAGAAACTGTGAGAAGACAGACTAGAGAGAATGGAAAATCATCTCAGTTCTGGAAATATTAATTTTGGGTACCAAGGCAGTTGTATATAAGATATGTATATATAAGCCAGAAGTACTCTGAATAGATTTTCAAGCCTGAGAATCTATGTCAGGATTATGGAAGAAGATTGGCCATAACTGTACTGAAGGTGTACACAAATACATGTCACTCAAGTCCACTTAATTGGAGATCAACTTGTGGTTTGCATGCGCTTTAAGGCCAAGGTGAAAATCTCCAGGAATGCCAAAGACATGAACACATGATGATATATAATATCATTTGACTATTGAATCCTTTTTTCTGTCCTTGCAAGCTGACATTTCAGTACTCTAGCACATGGCTTTTTATTATGCTTACAGAATAGGGTAGATAAAACAGAAGCATTATATTCTCAGGAAAATAGCTAAAGCAGTCCTGCAATTTGATTCTCAATCATAGTCATGACTCTATCCTATACCCATATTGTAAAGTAGTTTGTGACATATTCTGATTCTACAAAAGTTATAAAGTTTCACAAATTTGATTAAGCTGTTAAGATGGAGCTGAGACAAATTTGATTTTGAATTTTGCCTTATCAATGATTTTTGAAACTCTGTGCTTGCTTGTATTGAGTTTTCAATTCAAATATCAAAGTTAATTTTGTACCAAAAAGAAATTGTCTTTGGCTTAGCATTAACAAGACCCATGTAATTTGCTGTGCTGTTTTTCTGTTTGGGAAACCAAAAATGTGCTAGTAAAACAACAACAAAAATTACTACAGCACTGTCAGTTCCATTTCAACATGGTTAATGTTTAAGTGCAATACAGACAGAAATCAGGACAAGAATATGATTTGTTTTGCTCTAAATGTAATCATTGTTTTGAGCATCTATATTGTGTTTGGTAAGACAGAACATATTTAGTTCTATTGAATAACTGCAGCTCCAATTTTATGAATGTGTTCAATGTAATTCAAATTATCAAGCAGGCAAACATATTTGAAAAAATAGCGTTCTGATTCTGTATGACATTAAATTATTGTTACACTTGTTTGCATTATTCACATTTGTTGAATTCACAGGACCATAAGTAACAAAGCTATCTCATAAACAAAAGTGTGAAGGAACTAATTTAAAGGTAGGAATGTTGAAAATTTTACACTGCACCACCAAATTACTTTAAGAAGAGAAACAGAGAGAAATATAATCTGTGACAGTCCAAACATACTTAATTCTGTTTGTATTGTCCCACGTGTAGTAAGTTTCTGAGTTTTCTCAGCTCTAATTAGGAAAATTATATTGTTTTCATGGCTCAGTTTTCTGCCAAGTATGTTGAAGTTTTATCTAAACAGTCCAACATAAATTCCCAAGTCATTTATATGTTTTATTTTTGTGCTACTAATGATAGTCCCATTAGTTCAGTGACTTTAACTGTCAAGACGGTGGCAACCCAGTGATAGCTGAGGAACAGCACTTACACACACCTAGTTCCTGTGCTCTAGATCAGATCACCGAGTCCTGTGGGTTTGTAAAAGGAACCATGGATAATGTATACCACATCCTCTCATGTCATACTTTTCACATGTGTGTATTTTTGTGATACTTTCCATACTTTGCTTGAGTCCTATTCATGTCTTTTGATAAGTCAGAGAAAACTCTAACTTTAAAAAGATAAAAAGTTAAAGTAAAAATATTGCTTACTTAAAAACTGATAACACTTTTCAAGAATTAGGAGTTGTATGTATGTGTGGGGTGGATATTTATGATATATATAAAAATTAAGTTACTTTTTCTGTTCATGTTTTGTTCCTACTGCTCTATATAACATTTTACTTTAAAAAAAAAAAAACCCTAACTTAAAAATGAGGTGGGAACTCTGTTTGATTAAATGCTTTGATTTCTCAGTAAGGAAGTAATTATTTGGGAGTACAGCCAGTACAACTTTTCTATTTATCCATTACTTTTCAAACGATTCTTTAAAGATGAACAGGACTGCTTTTTCCCTCTCATTGCTTTTCAATATCATCAGAAAAATTCCTATAATGAAGAGACAATTACTTCAGTAACATTTATGTCTTTATTACATTTCATGTACAGTTCACTTTAATAAATAACTTTATTAATTTCAAAGGCTTTCAGCTCAACAATTATTCTGCTTTCCTCATTATTGTTGCTATTTAACTGCATCATTGTGGCCAATACTCCTTGCTTCACCATAATTTGTCTTTAAAAACATAGTGTTTTTCTTTCAGAGAAGCTATATCAATTGCTGCAATAAATTGCAACCCAGGAAAGCTGTCATTCACAGGCCGAGATAGTTATTTCATTTGCATTGGAAATGTCACATGCTATAGCCCGTGAGGTCAGGCATTCTATGGGCACTGACATAACAGTTATGTATCACTTTAATCTGCTTATACCAAATTCAACACTATATAAAATGAGACATTCTTCTTTTATAAAGTATAACATTTGAATGAAGAATTGAACTTTACTTTGAATGACGAAAAACAGCAAAATCAATTTCCACTATGCTATTTGTGAGAGCTGCAGGTCTTCAGAACTATGGAATGCATTTGTTAAATGTGACACTTAATAATAGTTTGAGAAGTAATGGCTCCAGGTCAGAATCCCACGTGTGGTCTTTCAGGCCGGGCCAGAGACAGATACATTGGCTTTGCCTGGGATGCCTCAGGGAAAAGCCGCCCTCCCCACACCAAAGGTAGTGCACAGCCAGATGTTACTGTTTTCTGGAGAAAGTTGTAGTCAGGAACTCACTGTCCTTGGGCCCAGCATGCTCATGTATACCCCTAGCCCAGCTACCTCCATTTGGAGGCCTTTTTATCAAGGGGACTAAGCTGAGGCACATTTCAGGAGGCTCTACCAAGACGTTCTTAGTGGAAGACTCCAACTAAGGTACTTTTCTCCACCCTGACTCAGTACTTTCACTCTTACTCCTCCCCTTCCCTTCCCTCAAACCCCTTGGTCCATAAGAAGGCAGGAGTCTTTTGTTTGAGGATCCTGGGCAGTTAGAGAGTTTCTCTTGCCTGTGCTGCATGTCCTCTGACCTTCCCCTTCATGTGGAAAAATGGAACACTGGAGAACTGTTGCCTATTTTTGCCTCTTGTTACACTATTACAGTAGGTGAATAAAGGCTGGATTGCTATTTTCAGTTTTGCTTGTTGTCCTAATTGACATGTGAGAGCTTGACATGAAAACTCTTCACTTTTCATTTAGTAGTTTTCCTTGAACAACATTTTTCACAAAGCTTATGACTACATGCCAATAGACATTTTTATATATTGAGAATTTTTGAATAGGGAAATGCCCTCTTGCTTCTAAGAATACAGATAATACTGTCTATGTATACTCATATTTATAGACAAAGCAAACAAGAATGATAAATGTCAGTTGGTCTATCTAAAAATGATAGCATTTAAAATAAATAGGTATGGAACCATCCTCCTAATGTCACATTGATGCTGCTTATGCAGTATTTCCTGTGTTCAAAATTTTGGGGTTTTTTTGGTTTGCATTGTTGTATTTTTCAACATGTGGCTTTGTGTAATAACAATTCCATATTCACACCCTAACAATTAATATAATGTAAATGTTGAATCTTCCTTCTTGACACTTTAGGCATCAGATTAATCTCTCATGAGAAAGAACTTGTTATTATTCAAGCTACATTAGTAAAGAGACCAATATTGTGTGCAGGAAAACAAAGTTTCATTGTCTAACAGATGCCTAATTAGGGAGTCAGCGCTTGAACCAAGTGAGGCATGGAAATGGATTATATAGCATTTACATGTGAAGCACATTATTTATCAATAAGGGTAATAAATGCTGCTTTAAAGAGAAAATCACCAAAGCTTAGTTGAACTTTGAGCTGTTAATTTTTTGCCTTCTTTTTCAATAATTTAAATGACAGGATGTATCAGCTTTGCCAATAAAGCTTTCGTTAAGTTAAACAATTGATTATTTTTCCCAGTGACAAAACTCAATGAGCATAAAACTTGGTTCTTGTGAAGTTTTATTTTCAGAAACACACCATGAATTTTGCTAAATTTAATGAAGAATCTGTGAAATAGTGAAGAAATAAAGCAAGTGTTCAGGCATTGCTAAATCCACAGATGAGCTGAATTAAGAAGATGGGCACTGGTAGAAATGAAATGTGTAAAAACCAGATGCTTTGTGTAATACGTGTGTCTGACAATGGATGGCTGTATTCTTTTTCAACCTTTTTTTCAAATAAAGAAAAAGTTTTAGCCCTTTTAGATTTTGGCTATATGCATATCTGGGCTGAATATTTTTTTCTTTCTTTATTATTTGGGCTAAATATTTTAACACGACTTCTGGGTTTTGAACAAAGAGAATCTTGCACTGCAATTAATCACAGTTACTCTATGTAAAATGTTCTTATATGATTGAGTACAAAATGCTCTGGGAGCGGCAGCAATTGCTCTACAATTTGGGGGATGGTAAGTGAAGTTTAATCTGATTTTAAAGGGAGGTTAGGGACTCCTCAAATTCACAACGGAAGTAATGGCATAAAGAAAGTTTTTTAATTACAGACAATCGCTACTACATATACCAAAACTGTCAATTTGTTTAATTAGGGTTTTGCCCTGGCAAACCAAAATAAATAAATACATACACAGACTATCTGGAAACTCAAATTTCTTCACTTACAATTCATATATCCATCAACTTATCCTCTATTTTCTCATCTTTTCCCTAGTTCAATTCCTCCATTTTTTTTTGTCACTTCCTCACTTGGTGTTTCCCTCTTTGGTGCTGAATAACCTGTTATTGGGTTCTTATTATGTGTGTTTGAGGGTTTCTTTGTAAAAAAATAACCCTTCTATAAATCCCTTTAGGGTGAAGGGTTTAAGGAAGTTTATATTGCCTATGACTGTTCTAGGAGAATGCCCAACTCTTGGTAAAGACAACTCAAAATATACTAATTGTTTTGACATCTCAATTCCAGGAAAACATTTGAACCATTGAACTTATCTGTATTAAGTATCCAGAGGAATAATAAACAGTATATAATTAAATGCTAGGGACTTTTATTGGAATATAGCCCACAGTTTGTGAAGGGCTTCATAAAATTGTGGTTAGTTTGCTTAGTAAGAGTCAAGACAGCTTAAACTGATGTTTGTTTTTCCCATCCTACCTCTGGACAGCACCATCCAGACTTGTACAAGCCAGCTTGTTCTGTTCTTTTCTATTCTTTCCAGCCTAGCACCTTAGAGCACAAGAGTTTGATGCCTGGACTGGTCCTAGATAGTGCTTCCCCTTCTGCACTGGTGTAGTGAAATCAAGGGAGATGGGGCAGAAATGGCAACTTTCACAACTCAACTGCCCACTGAAGGGCCTTTCTATTGAGTGTCACTGTCTTGGCTAACACTGTATGGACATTAATGACCTCTGTGTGATGAGTGTAGAATGCTGCCTCTATCTTGAAGAGTTTCTGCTCTTTTAGAGGGCCCTGAGGCGATGCCCAGACAAAGGAGTTCCACTTCTAGAGAAACTGTGACATGGCTGACTGAGGAAGGACCATTTCTGCTGCTTCGTAAAGACTTTGAGGGTGGTCTGGTCCCAGTTGTTTGAAACTCTTTTTTGAACGGAGGCATATCTAGCCTCTTGTTCCCCAGGGGTCTGCCCTTGATGCCAATTCATGAACACCCTCAAAGTCCCACTTAACGTCTTGTTTCAGAACATTACATCTTTAAAAATAGCCCATGAGCTGCTGTGACTTTGTTGAAAACATTAGAAGATGGCTGAGCAGTGTTAATCACAGAGGCATGAGTACTACCAGGGAGCTTCAATGACCTATTTACCATTCAAGGCATGCTTAAAATAAACTATAGACAATAAAAAGAACTCTTGAGTTAAAAGATTATACTACTTAGGAAAATGTGTGTGTGTGTGTGTGTGTGTGTGTGTGTGTGTGTGTGTGTAGAAGGAAAGAGACCTAGAGCAAAGGAGCCAGAAAATGACCAATAGAGAGAACAATCTAGGTAACTGTGTTTCTCTATTGACTTTTCAGTTAGCTTGAGAACCAGTATTTGGGGAACATAACAGGATCCATTTCAAGGTCAAGTGACAGTGGAGTCCTCACTGAATTATAATGTAAATTGAAGATGTGGCATATGAATTTCTGAGATACTGCTAAACATCACAGACACTAAAATGGGAAGGAATGGATTTCAAAATGGATAGATTTCTTTTTTAATACACCTGAGTAAAAAATAAAAGCTCTATTGTAATGAAAGTTAATAATATATCTTAATGGAAGACCTTGTGGAGAAGCGAATGAAATGTTCTAAATTTTGATCAAGTAGAGTCTGCACATGATTTTTTTAAAATGGGACATATTTACTTGACATAAAAAGCAACTGTCCTTTTCCTATTAATTTTCATATTCTGTCCTGCTCCTTTCAGGAAAAAAATAAATGTTTTTGGTAAATATAAATAATGTACTTGCACATCTATTTCTTATTCCATCAAACATGCAGAGTATCATGGCAGATACTATTGGCTGTCTATATAGCAGTTATTGCAGTTTTTTTTTTCCTTTTTTGCTTGCTTTACAGAATTCTAATGTTATCCTCACCTAAAAATTTGGGCAATAATAGTAGGGACCTCATAGAGTTGGATTGAAGATTAAATGCATAAATATGTATACAATGCCTATAATAGTGTCTGCTAGAATAAAAACTCAGCAACAGTTATTATTAGCCAGGGAACAGTTTGTGCAGATAATGTGAATTCCTTTTAAGCATAAGAGGAAGAATCCAAATTTGTGGACCAAACACAGGGCTGACATGTTTGTTGTTTGTTAACAATTAGGTGAAGAGTGGGTATATCTCTATTTGACCGATGAAATGATACGGGAAGTCTATTCTGGGGAGAGGATGGCATCTGGGAATACTTTTTTCCGTGACAAAAAGAGAATACACACACACACAAATAACAATTTTTATTGACTCTCAGCTTGACTGCTTCTTACATACAGAGTTGCTATTGATTTATATACATTGATTTTGTAATCTGAGATTGTGAGGAATTTATTCATCAATTTTAGGAGTCTTTTGGTGGAATCTGTAGGTTTTTCTAGGTATAGGATCATATCGTTGGCAAACAAGAAGACTTTGACCTCTTCTTTCCCAATTTGGCTGTCCTTTCTTTCTTTCTTTCTCTTGACTGATTTCTCTGACTAGGACTACCAGTACTATGTTGCATAGAAATTGTGATAGTTTGCATCCTTGTCTTGTCTTAGTTCTTAGGGGAAATGCCTTCAACTTTTCCCCATCCAAGTTGATAATTTGTGATCTTTGTCTTTTTGATGTAAGCATTGAAGGCTATGAATTTTCCCCTTATCATGGCCTTTTTTGAATCCATAGATTTTGAAAGCTTGTGTCCCTTTTGTCATTCAGTTCAAAGAATCTTTTGATTTCTGTCTTAATTTCATCATTGACCCAGGGATTATTCAGCAGCAGGTTGTTTAATTTTCATGACTTTGTGTAGATTTGAGAGTTTCTCCTTGAATTGATTTCTAGGTTTATTCCACTGTGGTCTTAGAAGGTACATGGCATGATTTCTATTTTTCTGAATTTGCTGATGTTTGCTTTGTGGTCTAAGATATACTCAGTCTTGGAAAATGATGATCAGAAGAATGTGTATTCTGTAGCTCAAGTGCAGAGTCTTCTGTTAATATCTGTTAGGTCTATTTGGTCTAGAGTCCCACCTAGGTCCAGTATTTCTTTGTTGATTTTCTGCTTGTATGATCTGTCCAGTTTTGTCAGTGGGATATAAGCCTCCAGTGATTATGATACTGCTGTTTATTCCTTTGCTTAGATGTATGTATGAATCTAGAAGCTCCTATGTTAATGAATATATATTTAGGATTGTTAGGACTTCTTGCTGAATTTCTCCATTTATAATTATGTAATGACCATCTTTGTCTTTTTTTTTTTACTACTTTTGATTTTAAGTCAATTTTAGCTAATATGAGAATGGCTACACCAGCTCACTTTCTATATCCATTTGTGTAAAACATTTTTGTTTTCACCCCTTTAGTTTGAGTCTGGGGAAGTCTTTGCAAGTTAAATAGGTTTCTTTGAGACTACATCTACTTTGGCTATGATTTTTCATCCAGTCTATGTTTTTTAAGTGGAGCACTGAGACCATTCACATTCATATGCTAGTATTGATAATGTGGGATACTGTTCATCATGTTGAATGATACCTTATTTTGTTAGCCCTCTTTTTCTATTATTTTATGAGATCTCTGAGCTTTAACTTTTGGGTGTTTTTACACTATCAGGTATCTATTTTGCTGTTCCATGCATTGCACAATTTTTAGCATTTCCTGTAGGGCAGGTATAGTAGTGACAAGTTCCGTTACTGTTAGCTTATCTGGAAAAGTCTTTATTTCTTCTTCATTTATGAAACTTAGTTTTTCAGGATACAAAATTTTTGGCTAGCAGCTGCTCTGTTTAAGAAGACTAAAAATAGGGCTTCAATCTCATCTGGTTTATAAGGTCTCTGCTGAGAAATCTGCTGTTAGCTTGATGGGTTTTCCTTTGTAGGTTAGTTGTTGCTTTCATCGTGCAGCTTGTAGAATTTTCTCCTTCATTTTGACTGGCCCAGTTGATGACTACATGTCTCGGACATGTCCTATTTGCTCTGAATTTTCCAGGTATTCAATGACCATCTTGTGTCTGGGTATCTGAATCTCTGGCAATACAAGGAAAGTTTTTCTTAATGATTCCCTCGAATAGATTTTCCATGATTTTTTGCTTTTTCTTCTTCTCCCTCAGGAATACCTATATTTATTTCATTGGCTTGCTTTAGATACTGCCATATTTCTCTCAGTGATTGTTCATTCTTCTTTAGTCTTTTTTCTGCATCTTTGACTGACTGGGTTAGTTCAAAAGGCTTATCTTCATGGTCCAAAATTCTTTCTTTTGCTTGTTCTACCCTGTTATTGAAGATTTTGCTGCATTTTGAAATTCCCTAAATGAGTGTTTCATTTATTTAAGTTCTGTAATATCATTTCTTATGTTGTCTATCTCTTTAGAGACATTTCATTTTCTTTCATTCATGTCCTGAAATTTTTTTTAGCTACTTTGTTGGCTTTTAACTTTCTCTTCAATCTCATTCATCTTATTTGCCATCCGTATTCTGAATTCCGTTTCTAACATTTTGATAATATCCTTTTGATTTCAGTCTGTTACTTTACGTCTATTGTTATCCTTTGGGAGTGTCAAATTAGCTTGTTTTTTTCATGTTGCCAGAGTTCTTATGTTGGTTTCTTTTCCTCTGAAACCTCTTCTCTTAGTTCAGGCAAATAAGTTCGCAGTGCACCTTTTTTCCTTTGCTGGGAAATCTTCTATTTATTGAGAAGAAGATTTCCTAGATGGTGCTTTTGTGTCCTTTTCTGAAAGAATGATCTGGCAGGAGAGGAGCAGATGCAGTGAGATCTTGTAATGTAGCTGTTCTGTGTTATGCCATTTCCCGGTGACTGTCACAGTCCAAGATGGTGCTGGGGGAATTTTTGTATGTTATGGTGAGTTGGTCCTGACTTGTTCTGCTATCCAGCTCTCTCTCCCTACTGACTTACACCTTTGAGTCCTTCATCTTCCATCTCAACCACCCAGGTGTATTTTTATTTGACTCATTGATTTGGCATATATTTAAGATTACTGGACATGGGAGCTCTTTAATATATATTAAATTATTACTTCTCCCATGTAAATCAATATATTCTATTATGTACATTTGTATCTCCTGATTTTGGACCTGTTACTAAGTTCAGTACATAAGGCAAATGTAATAATGCTTTAAAATATAATAAACTTGAGCTTTTTAAAAGTCATTACATAAAGAAAAAACTTATTTAAATAGTGTAACCTTCCTTATAACTCTTCTATTGTTCTAACCAAGAAAATATAGGGAAATATATTAATAGCTAAAATGAAAATCAGGATAATTTTTTCAAATATGTCATGCTTTCATGTAGGGAGAGGTAATCTTATATTCCAAAAATTAGTTGTAAGATAGATAATATTTTTTAATTTTGAGAAAATCTTAAATCTCATTTTTAGCACAATTCTAATGACTATAAAACTGAGACAGATGGCTCTTCATTGTTCTATGAAAAGGACAGTCTCTTGGATATAAAGTCTATAGCAGATGCTTCAGGAGCTCTTTTTACTAGGAAAAAAATTAGGGAAATTCTCAGAAAAGGCTCATTATCTTATTAAGGGAAATTAAGCCATCCTAAGCAGTCATGAAATTAAATATTGAAGTGTATTTTTACAGTATTATATATCTTGAAAAAAGTATAATTTCTTGATGTTTAAGTCACTTTCATATGCCTTACCTATCAGATTAAAATATTCTGTAAGCTCTAGTAACAACAAAAATATGTTTGTAGGCTTTCAGTTTGTACTTCTTGATATCCTAATGATTAATATGCTCTGTTGTGATGCCAGTGTGCAACAGTACTGAAAGTTGTATTGATAAGTCTATATAAGTTAAATGCAAATTATAGAGAAAAATGTCTGAAACTTAGTATTTCCCAAGCTTGTCAAATCGTCTAGCTAAAGTGGAATGCTAAGTGGATTTCTTGAGGCTTATATAACATCTACTGGATGTTCAGCTTTTCCTCATTGAAATTTAAAATGTGAGATGTTTAATTGCAAACTTTGAAACATCTGTATTTTGGCCAACATATAATATTATAATTCCACTACAGCAAGTGATAACTAACATCTGGGCTAACCTAAACCACATAACCCAACTTTGGAGTAAGTCAGAAAAAAGGAACAAGTTTCATTTCTAAATAATGATAAATTATAAATTGGAAAATTAACCACATATTTACAAATCAAGTCAGTTGTAAAATTTTAACATCCAAGAATGAAGCTCCATGTGCAATATTTTCTGGCAAGTCTGAGTTTATAAGAGCCTATTTCCACAATTAGCTACATATTAGTGTTGTACTGCTAAGGGTCCCCATTCATCATACTTTTTTACAAGGTTGATACTAGTTTTCATTTTCTTTTTTATTTTGTTAACATGTTCCATATTTTTTAGATTTTACTATTCTTTAAAATGTGCTTCCTAACACTTGTGTCAATCAGAATCATCTGGTGCCTTAAGAATCTCTGCATATCCTGAATGACTGTTACAGACACACTGAAGTTTGGCAAGTATTGCTGAAACAGTAATTGTTATTTAGCAGTCAATATATAGGTGATGGGGAGGCTTAATTTGCTCAAGTCATTTTTATGTTTAAAGGGTCTTATTTTCCATAGCTTTATAAAATCTCAATTATTCATAGGTACTTTTCACATTTGAAGTGCCACACTTCCAGAATCACAAGGATAAAAGTTCAAGAGACATGAGCTTCTTTATACCCAATAAGATTTTTAACTTGTTCAAAATCAGCCAGGCATAGAAAGCTCATTAATAGTGAGTGGGGAGAGATGAGCTGAAGAAATTACTTTTTGAGAGGAAAAAAAAGATAATCTGCCACTACACATTTTCTAGAGATTATAGAAAATGAAGTTTAGATATCTCTTATTTCTTCTAAAGTTCAGGAATTCAACACTTTAAATTTAGCTATGATTCAAATCAATGCACAATATTGACAGGGCTAATACACAGAATGCATGAACCCATAGATTTTTGACTGCTTTGGTTAACTCTGGAAAACTCTATAAGAAATAATCTATAAAGATTGGCATTGATCAAGCTTAAACCATTCACTGACATGGAAACCTGCAACAAGTTAAGTGTAATAAGTTTCTAATAATAAGAGTATATAAAGAAAATATAAAACACTACTTCACACATTGTAGTAATTTCTTTATTTCTGTATGTGTCTTTTATTTTGAAATAATTCCTGCGCTGGAAATACCAACTATTATCTTCTGAAAATTTTTCCCTTCCAGTGCCAAAGCTTAGGATGTTTATGAAATTCTTTCCCTCCCAGTTTACTACGTGAGATAGATGTATCCAAAAATGTAATATTGGTTACATCAACAGAATTCATGATCACAGAATTAACAAAATTGTACTTAAATTCACAGCACCATCCAGTATCTTAGGAAATCTGCATTCTTGGAGGAAGTCTGATATTTGATTGGAGAAATATAATTGTAAGTAGAGAGATAATTAGGCTATGGAACAGTAATCTAATTTGGACATCAAAAGTATAAACCCAGGGAGAAAATTCAGTGGATGCGAGTACATGTGTACCATGTGTTGGCTTTGGCATTTTATTGATCTTTCAGTTATGTGTCAAGAAAATATTTGTACCATATAATTTAAAGATTCAGTCAATTCAAAGCTCAGATACATTTATTGGAATGGCTGTAGTATGTGATTCAATTTACAGCTCTTAAATCTCAAAACAGTAATGCAGGAGTCTAGTAGAATAATATTCTAGCATTCCGCAATCTAGTGGTATCTCTATATCTATGTCAATTTATATCACTTGGTATTATATGTGTGTGTATGTGTGTGTGTGTTTCCAGAACTAGAGAGTCAAGGTCAAAACATGGTTCTAGTTTACTAGCTATATCAACTGGGAACTGGGTGAATTTTTCTGTGTTTCCATTTCTTCATAAGTAAAATCAAGATAATAATGGCAGCACATTTCTATGATTGCTCTGTGGAATAAATGAATTAATATATATAAAAGCCCTGTGGTAGTAATAAACTCTCAATAAATATTGTTTGTACTTTTTATTATTAATTTGTTGAAGTTCTTTACCTCGAACATCTCCTGGAAATCTATGCTGAGAAACCCAGTGCAGCAAGTCGGCTGAATGAGATGTGTGGTTTCTGATCCTGGATCTCTGTTCTCTTAGGGATGTGAACAACAACAAAAAAATCATTAGAAAAAATGACTAAGGATTATTTTTTTAACTGAGAGTTTTGAAGGTGGGGAGCCATCTTTTGTTATTTTTTGCCCTTAATACTTAGCATGGTACTTGAAAATTAATTTTTGTTTACTAAGAGTCTGCTAAATGAAAATCATGTTGTGGGCATTTATATTGCAAAAAACTGGAGGGAAGGGCTCATGATATGAATCCCAAAAGCTCTCTATCCAAACACAAGATAGGGCAATCCCAAAGTAGACACAGGTTCAACAGAGAGAAAGTGAAAAGCCAAGGTGACCACAGGGGCAGGCTCATTGTCACAGCAAGCAATAAAGAGGCATCCCTCTTATAAATTTTCCTCACAGTCCTGAAATGGGAAGCAGGTAGGATGTAGAACTGGCAGTGGTAGCACCTGGAATTGTTTCAATCTTGAAATAGGATTGGCAGAAAATAAGATTTGGATAGGCAGCAAGATAGGCAAAAAAGCCAAAAATCTACTCCATAGGAGTGTAGATATATTCAAGGTAGACTTCATAGACCTCAAAAGAATGAAGCAATACATTTTCAGATTCCCACAGTTGACTTTTGGCTTGAATCATCTTATTTTGGGATTACTGTGTTCACTTGGCTTTGCACTTTGTAGACAATGTGGTTGTTTTAGGTAAATTTGTTGTGTTGGCTAATTTTCAGGAAGAAGAAAACTAAATCATTTTTGATAATTTGATACATCCCAGGTACGAAGTTAAGTGATTTCTCTCATTGCATCGTTTAGTTTAATCAGAATAACATTCTCTGAGTTAATATCCTTTTTCATGTTACTGAAAATATTACTTCTTAATTTTTTAACAAACTGAAGAAACACAGTATCACATAATTAACCAGACATTAACTGCCATTGATAATTAAGAGTCTCCATAAATATTTTTGGATTAGTAAATGAATAAGTAAAATAGCACTAAAATACGTTTTTTCTTTCTTGTGGTTTACCTATAGAGGAAGCCATTATGCAATACTCTAATAAGGTGGGATTTTTTTTTTTTTTGGTCTAATCTGATTAAGCTGAATTAAAGTTTAGTGCCTGTTTTACTTGGGTTTCTTGGAATTTTAGAAATATGGAAGTGCTTACGGGATGATATACAGGAAAAAATATTAACTGTTTGAAAAGAAATCTATGATACACATAAGGGGTTAGGATTTAAAGCTATAAATTAATAAATTATGTGACTAGATTGAATATAAGCATTGTGTTAGAAAGATATTTTTGGTTCACAGCTAAGACTGCAAATCTACATTTTGTAGATAACAAGTCGCATTCTGCAAGTGGGGAACATTGCCAACAGAAAGGATGTGGGTAGAGATTACTTTTTCTTTCAGAGTTACACTAAGATTTGCTTTAACAACCACTAAATACAGTGGGAGATATTACTGGTTATTACATAGAACAAATGGATTTTTGTCTTTTCTAATAACTCATTGGCTGATGAGGAGGATGAAGAGGAAGAAAGTATGTTAATATGGGGAGAGAGAGAGACGAAAGAGAGAGGAAAATGAGAGAAAATGGATAGGTAGCATTTTTGAACAAACATTAAGTGCCAGACACTATTTTCAGCACTTTGCGTATATCACTAATCTTTGCAACACCATAGGTATTGTCCTTATCCTCACATTTTATAGATGAAAACTGGGGTGCTGACCTACCCATCTAGTGAGCGGTGAAGCCAGGATCCAAACCCAGGCAGTAGTGCCCACAGTATTTATAATCTGCTGCCTTACTAAAAATGGGGCAGAAATGAAGATGTTGTAGCATAAGAAAAAAGTTAAGCAGAAGCAGAGTGTATCGCTAATGGTCAGAAAGGAGACACAAGGAGTCCAGTGGGGAATGGGCTTTGGGAAGTGATGAACAAGGAAAAAGCAAGAAGAGTTGCCCCTGCGCAGATGACCTCATCTAGATCAGCTAACTTTTTAGTTTCCTTAGTTGGCAAGGACCTGCGACAGAATGAAATTGCAGATGGAGATTAGAAAGGCATTTTGCCTTGGTTATGCCCACATGTGGATGTATGAAAAGAGATACAATAGATATGACACAAATAAGTGTATTTATTGTCATGTCTCAAATGTTTATATGTTCTCCCTCTATAAATTTACTATGGAAACATGCGTTGTATTGGGAAAAATCCAAATAACACAAATACAGCATTGCATTTCAAGTGAATTTTTTCAGATCTACACATCCTAGAACCTAGAGGAAGCCTCTGTTAGAACATTTCTGTTTTTGCCTATTTGGAGACGTTCAAAGGACATCATACAATTCTGCAACCTGTTAACTGTATATCTCTGACAATTTTCCTATCACTGCAGATATCCTTTTCCACAGTATATATGCTCCATATTTATGCAACAAATCACCTTGTTAATCTGCTTTTTAATTTTGTTTGACAATATTTATGTAAAGCTTATTATAAAGTATTATTATATACTATATATTATATACTATAATATTAACATTGCATATTAATATTAACATATTATATGTAAATATTGCTAAAATAGCACTAATCTTATCTCTGGAATAATTGATGCGATAGGTACTCTTGTTAGCTCCACTTAAAGCTAAAGGAACAGGGACTCAGAGAGATGAAATTACTCAACTCCTGTCATACAGCTGGAAAATGAGAGCTGAGATGTGGACATTGTTTTATTCTTTATTACAAATGTATATATTTTGGGTTCATTTTCTCACCCAATCTAGGCACAATTTTCCTTTAATAAGTTATTTGCCCAATTCTTGTTTATTGCAAATATTTTGGACTTTTATTCTGTCATTATTTTATTCATTTTGTACTTTCCCTTTTCCTTTCCTCTTTCTATCTGGTTTTGTTCTATGCTTTAAATTGTTTCCCCAAGTAGTTATTCTACCATGTTCCTTCTAACTTTAATTCATATACATAACTGCTAGATTTACAACTTTGGAAGATGTCAAATGCTCCTGCTATGAAAGTTGAGGGCATGAGGGACATTATAGCTTCCCCGCCTTTCTGCCCTTTATTTCTCAAGTTTTTTCTCCCACTACTATGGTTTAGACTATTGTCTTATCTCTGTCCATAAGCGCCAAAGTTGTCCTCATGAAATTCTATATTTAGAATTTTTTCTATATAAATAACCAATTACTTTCAAATCATGCTTATCATTCCTGATTTCTATGCACTGATTCATCTCTTGGTTCAATATCTTAACCAAGGAATTTTTCTTTATAAAGAAAGGTTTATAGATAGCTCCATTCATTGATCATATATACATTAAAAACACTTTCTGTTCATATTTTTATAAATAAGATATGATTGTTATAATTTTTTTAGGATACATTATTTCCCTGGAACACTCTTTCTATATATGTATTGCTTAACTGTTGGCTGGCATTTAATTTGCTAAAGTGAATACTGAAGCCAGTTAGTTTATGCCTTCATCTTATACATAACTTGGTTTTTTGCCTGAAGACCACAAGATTCTTTCTTGACTTGAAGAAGCTCAATAGTGTTATCAACACGTGTCACTCTTCTTCATTTTGTATCAAATTTTCCTAGAACATATTTTGCATTTTTGATCTAGAGATTTAATGTTTCTATTTGAAAAAAATC
>CAUYRT010033200.1:0-90781 GCA_963574885.1 Lepilemur ruficaudatus
TGCACTCCTTGGGTGCTAAAGGAAATCCACAAAATGACACTTCAGGAAGTTTGCAGTCGGGTTAGAGCCAATGGTGCTGTCTCACGTTTGCAGTCTGTCTCTCTGCATTTAGTACTAAGGCTAAGAACAGTTTGCAATTAATGATGCAGATCTTTTAGCTCTCAACAACAAAAGGTTATACACCTGCATAACACAGTATACCTGTATCCCAAGTCAACCATCACAACACAATGAAGGCGCCCAGGACGGAGGGGCTGTTAGTGCTGTAAACAATGCCACATGAAATTGTCAGTAGACAGTGACTGAAGTGTCATTGGAGGAGGACCTGGTCCTGTAAAGGACACAGAACAAGCAGTCCCCCTTGCTCTTCCCTACTTTGGTGGCTGGTCGTAATCTGGAATAAGATTTTGCAAAATTTGTTGCTGTACGTGCCCTGGATTCTCTAGGTGAGTTCTGATGCTAAGCGATGTCTCACAATTTGTTAAAATAAACAAATACACATATAATAATATATAAATAAACACGTAATAACATGTATATAATGCTATAATTACTATTTAATTTTCAGATCTTTTTTAAAAATAAAATACAGCTAAAACTCCATACTTTCTTTCCCCTTCCTTCTTCTCTTCCAGAGATAACAACCATTCTGATGTTATTGTGTCTTATCCTCGTGAAGTCTGTACTTTTATTTCACCTAAACCTTTCTTTAATTTATTTTTACTGGAAGCAACCAACCTAACTGCTCATCAGTAAAGAGACAATAAAGTGTGGTTTATTCCTACAATGTACCAGCATCTTCACCACCTGACATTTATTTCTTTGGAAAGAGAGGGATCTATCTGGGAGCAGAGGGAGAGAGAGGGAGATGTGCACATCTTTGTAATTTTAAAGCACTGCTCAAGCATTAGCTAGCCTCTGATGTTATCCTCACTGCTGGCCTATAAATCATCTTTCTTTGGTTTCTAAATCAGTTGCCACTTGTCCACGTGCATTTTGGTTTCTAACATGCTATTGCTGCCATCTTCATCTGTTTCCTTTGTCCGCTGGTTAATGTTCTTTTCCCCAGTTTACAAGCATTTTAGTGGGGACAGAAGGGATGAGGAGTAAATATGCATGTTCAACCCACCACATTGGCCAGAAGTCAACTGATCCTCACACTATGCAGTAGAGGAAGAAGATATTACTCCCACTTTACAGATGAAGAAACTGAGGTCTAGAGTCTGCTGGCTAAAGATCTTATCAATGGGACAGAAGGAAACAGAGACAATGAGGAGCCAGGTAGGGATGTTCTTCCTCTCACTAGTGTTCTTGGCAATTCTGCCTCCCCTTGTCAGCTCCCACCGCACCCTCCTCCCTGCCAGTCACTACTGCACAGATGCTGTGAGTCCCAAATCTACTTCTCCAGCCTGGCCTCCCCTGTTCAGAAGGGCAGGCCTATCTACTCAAATACCAAGAAGATCCAGATGTCAGTGGGCCTCTCAAATTCAACACCACAGAACTAAATTTATCATCTTTCTTTCCAACCCGAGCACCTCTGACCATCCTGGTAAATGACATCACCATCAAATCGGTCACACCATATCCATCCTCTCTCCTCAGACTCCTCCTCAGCCCTGTGCCTGGAGCAGCACTGCTAATTGTTCAGAGCTGTGCGTGCCGGGGAACCGATTTGCCATCCCTGGAGCCTCGGGATGCAGTTTCCCTCCACAGCTTCCACGACTGTTTCTGCAGAATGTGTGTTTGGGGGCCCTGGAACTCGTGTGTAGGAGTGTGTGAGTGGAGGTTAGAACAAAGTATCAGAGGCCTTCGGAAGTGACATTTGCATTTTGAGGGCAGACTTTTTCTCTTCATGTGTTTGTTTGAAAGGTCCTTTACTGTGGCCCAGGTCTCCAGCTGGGGCCCCGTCAGAAGCTGTGTTGGCAGAGCAAGCATATTGTTTACACATGGAGTGTATGATTACTGGGGTGTGTATGGATGGGGGCAGGCTAAAGGCAGGAGTAAACCACACAGTGGGCCCTCCCCCAGGCACGGAGAAGTGGTGGACACGGGAAGGCCAGAGAAACCATCAGACAAAGTCATGACACATGGTCTGGTATCGGCATCAGAAATGCAGAGACATTGCGGTATAGCCCTAACTTGGATGAGTAGATCGAAGTAATTCTCTAAATTTCTTCCAGCTCCCAGAGTGAAAGAAAAGAGGAAAACCACCAGAGACTGTCCTCATCTCTCTGCAATCTTTGAGACACCAGGAGAAAGCAAATCTTTGACTAGGGCAAGTAAGCCCAAGTTGCACTCTCCAAAAACTCTTAGTGAAACAAAACAAATTTTGATAATGGTTATAACTCTGAAGTGCTCTGGCATCCTATCTGTTATGATATTGAAACATACTAGTGCTTCCTCAATATTTAAAAAAAAAAATCTAAGTAATAGGCCACTTACACATGGGACAAGTAAGATTTATGCAATTAAATACAAAAATAACCTTCATATTTTGGAACAATGGTTCATCATTTGGAACAATGGTTCCAAATGATGGAAAAATATGTTACATAATAGAAAACTAGTTTTGAAGAAGCATAGCCTTTGCAACTGGCATAATGCATTTAGACAATATAACCTGAAGCTGTTCCTGTAAGCTAAAAGCTATACTTCCTAAGAAAGAAAGAAAGAAAAAGTATGTTTCTTTGCCCTGAGGGAGCTGTATTCTTGAGCTTTCTTCTTTGGAGGACTTTCAAAACTGTATTAGGCTTCTGCATTAGAAACTTCTGAATAATTAGGTCAATTTCTTATGATAATTTTATTTCATAAAATACTTTAACTTCCTGAGCAAAATTCATCTCTGATTCAATTAGTTTTGTAATACAATTCATAAAAACACTTCAAAATGCGAACAAAAATATCGTCTGTGACAGAAATACATTGCTAGCTTTTTAGTTATTTGATTTTCATGGAATGAACCAAGTTACATTCACTGATGCAATGGAAAATGCCCAGACTAACTAAACATAGAAAATTCTGAATAGGAAAACAAAAACCATATTTCCATCTTTTTGAAGCCTGTTCCAACTGTAATTGCTACGCAACACTATGAATATGTAACCAAAAAGATGTGCCCGCTAGAGCTACTTCCAAGGTGATGCCTTCAAGGCAGCAGTGAAAATGTGGGTTTAAGAAATGGAACAGTGTTTGTTCTAGTTACTCAGGGATTAAAGAAATTCTCAGACACTGAGGAGCAGCAGGGAGTGTTTTCCAGAGCCCTGCTGACTGCTTTGTGGAGCAGTTACCATTCGCATCACAATCATGCTTCCCTTTCAAATCTACCATTCTAGACTGCAATCCACCATTCCATAGCATAATTCCAAAATCTAATCTGCCACTCCACAGTGTAATTCCAAAGAGTAATCCATTGTTCCAAAGTATAATTCCAGACAGTAAGCCACCATTCCAGAGTATAATTCCAGAGAGTAATCCGCCATTCCTGAGTGCTTTGGTTTCCTCATTTCCTAACCAATGGGTTGGATTAGATGACGTCTAAATTAGAGTGCCTCTTACTGTAACGATCTATGATACTCTTCCTAAATACTACATGGGGAGTATCTGCAGAGTACTAAAGGTGAGAGAGAAGAGAGTCACTTGGACCAGTTTCTCAGGGCAGTCCCTCTTAGATCCGAGCAAACAAATGCCCTGTTATAGAAGGACCAGTTTGGATCCTCCTCCAGCCACACTAGTGCTCCCCGTGGGTGGAGTCCCAGGCCAAGAAGATATGCCTATGGAAAGCTTGTGCTCCATCCACTCCGCAGATACTCCCGACCCTAGAATTCCCTGCCTAGATAGTCCCAACCCTTTCCTTGGTCATCAGTGGCCTCGTCCCTGCATCTATCCTTCTGAAGGTGGACTCTGTTGCTAGTTGTGTTTGCCCTCAGGTGAGAGGGTGGCCAACGGATTGCTGTTTGCTGAGACAGGTGGTGGGACAGAGCTAGCTAGGATTGTGGGCTGGGGTGTCCAGGTGTGCATATGAGCATCCTTCAGGGAGGGAGAGGGCGAGGGCGGGAGCAGACCAGGGTTGCGGGGGTAGTTCTCTCCATGCTGCCTCTTCTCAAAGTGGACATTCCAGGAATCTGAGAAATTGAAATTTCAAGTTGGACTTTCAGTTCATTATGAAAGTATATTGTGTATTTGTCAGGGTAGAAGGAGAGAAAACATTTGTATTTAAAAATGTGTTAGCTTGTTTCATGAATTGGAAGTGTTTACACAAATGGCATGTGGGCATCCACGTCAGCTCTTGTGCTCCCTGCACCATGCTTGGGGCAGGTCTGCCTCTGCACATCATGCTGCCTCACAAACTGGGCTCAGCTGAGTTGTGAGGGCTCTCATAGAGGATTTCTTCTGCCCAGGTGGTGACCTGCAGCAGACAGAAATCCAGGCTGAGAGCCTCTAACAGTGGTTCCTGTGAAGACGCGGTCGGCAAGCCCAAGGGAACACAGATGCTAGAAGCTGGAGAGTGCTGGCACCAAAGAATTGACAATTTACCACAGCAACAATGAGATGATCAATTTCTAGGGCCAGCTACCTCTAACCCCAGTTATATTAGAGAAGGTTAAGGCAACAATAACAACAACAACAACAAAAACTCCAGCTTTGAAGCACCTACTCTGTGCGGGAGCTTGCACAGTGGGATCTGTGCTGTCACTGACTAAGCTCACTTCTCTTACATCATACAAGAAAGTGAGCAGGAAGGCTGTAAATCTCCACTCACCAAGCTCCTCTCACCGCACACACCCACAGCCACACACATGTATATGCACAATATGCACATTCTCCCCCCAGGGAAAAGTGAATACTTAAGATCATCTCACAATTGGGGGAGGGCAAAGAAGCAGAGACTATGAAACTTGACAAAGGTATCTGAACAAAAATATACTGTAGAAGCTTTAAAGCTAGAAGGGAGTTGCAAATTCATCTAAGCCAGTGGTTCTCAAACTTGGGAGGCATCAAGAATCACCTGAGAGACTAGTAGTAACAGACTGCTGGACTCCACCTGTGTTTCTAGTTCAGTAAGTCAGGGATGGGGGCCCAGGAATTCGCATTTTCAACAAGTTCTCAAGAAATGCTGATGCTGCTGGATCCTGAATGACTGATCTAGTCTAAGCTTGATTTTAATGATGGGGAAACTGAAACTCTGAGAAGCTAATGTCTTGTGTGAGGTGACAGTACTTAGAGAAGAACTGAAACTGTGACCTTGATTCATTGAGTCCCTAACCAGGTGCTTTCTACCACCTGGCATGTGCTTCCAAATTCCACAGTGTTGCACTGGCTTTCAGTTCTACCTCGGCCCTCTCCTCCAGCTGTGCAGTGGCTCTGACGCTTTTCATTGTTTCAACACACATCACAGTAGACACTCAATGGCAGTGATCCCCAGTTGGAGAGGATGCTCCTATACAGTATGTCAAGGACACAGTTGCATGGAGTTTAAATAAGCTCCCCAGGTGGACCTGACATGCACCTGCTCCTGACTGAGCCCCACTGAGTTCTGTTCTTCAGGTGATCTCAACCATTTGTATAGTGTGCTCAAGCACCTGCTAAATATATCTTTTCAAGTAAGCGGTGTATGTCTAACTGGGCATCTCAGTCTTGATGGCTCACAAACACCTCAAATCCCAAATATTCCAGACTGAACCCATCATCTTCCCCATTCAGATCTTCTCCTCCCATGTTCCTCATAGTCCAGAATCCTGACAGCATCATTCACTCCTCCTCTCTCTATATCCCAGATATAACTCTCTCTGCCACCCCTAATAGCCCATAGAATGTAAGTGCCATGAAGGCAGGGACTTCTGTGCTCCCCCTTCATCCTGGCACCTGCAAGCAGCCCTCTCTAGAACCCCTTTGGCTCATTGCTAGATGAATGGCCTTTTGGGTTATTGCAAGCACACTGAGGGTCCTTATGAGGAAAGAGAGAATCACCATTAGAACAGCAGAGATCACTGCTGAAGGCAAAATCCACAGGAGAATGCGAACATTAGTGGGGGAAGCTTTGAGAAACAGGACATTCGCATAGCCTCAGAGTATCTCACCAAATGTTTACTCTTTAATAATTGCTGCGGTGGTTTTAACATGTCCACAAATTCCCTTCAGGAGGTAGAGCTTATCTTACTCTGTTAAGGGTACTATAACAAAATACCACAAATTGGGTAACTTAAAAACCACGGAAATGTATTTCTCATAGTTCTGGAGGCCAGGAAGTCCAACATCAAGGCACTGGCAGATTTAGTGTCTAGTGAGGGCTCACTTTCTGGTTCATAGATGGCATCTTCTCACTGCAAAGCATAGAATCACAGTGGGAGGGAAGAACTCTGGTCCCTTCAGCCCCTTATAAAAGCACGAATCCTATTCATGAAGGCTCCACTTCATGATCTATTTAACTCCCAAATGCTCTACCTCAAAATACCATAACATTGGGATTAGATTTCAATATATGAATTTCGGGGGACACAAACATTCAGTCCACAGCAGAGCTTAAATTCCCTCTCCTTGAGTGTGGGCTAGATGTAGTGATTCACTTCTAGCAAAGAGAGTACAAAAAGGAATAAACCTGGAAGATACCATTTTAATCAAATAATCAAGGTTACCATCATTAATGACAAGCCATTTTGATATTACATTCCCTAATATGATGGGATGGGAAGGGCATGTCACCTCTGTGGTATTCCTGCCAGTAATGCAGAGCCTCAGTCTAATCATGAGAAAATATCAGAAAAACCTGAATTTGAGTGACACTCTACAAAGTCATTGACCAATACTCTTCAAAACTGCCATGGTCATGAAAGACAAAGAAAGACTAAAAATCTACCACAGATTGGATGAGACTACGGAAATATGACAGCAAAATGCAATGTGGTACCCTGGACTGGACCCTGGAATAGAAAAAAGAATATTAGTGGGAAAACTGGTAGAATTTGAATAAGAACTATACTTTAATTAACATCATTATATCAAAGTTAAATTTTTGGTTTTGGTAAATGTACCATGGTAATATAAGATGTTTACATTAGAGGAAGCTGAATGAAAGAGATACTCTAATGTTATACTATCACCATAACTCTTCTATAAATACACAATTAATCCAGAAAAAAATGACTGAAGAAAAAAAGTCCTTTCTTTTGTCATCATCCCAGGAGGAGACCCGCTTCCCTAAGGCAGGGAGGGCCCTTTTCACTGGCCCTTTTCCTCCTGAAAATCAACAACAGAAAGCCAATATCTTCCTTGAGTGCCCACCAATCACACTAAGTCATTGGTGAGAACACCTTTCTTTCTTTCTCCTGTTCCCAGGATCGGGTTTCTCTTCTGTTTCCTCCTGTCGACACTGGTCTCTGGCAGCATATGGCAGCACATCTGGTGAGGAGGTGTCTAGTCCACATTTGCCTTAGGAAGCAGCTTCCCCCTTCCTCTCATGCTGGGCCAGAATCTGGCCTCTGCAATTTTCGTGATGGCAGCAAGAAACATTTTGCCAAGTCTTCACCTGTGGCTCTTACCCGGTAAAGCCATTGGTTTAGCAGAACATGAAGCTTAATATTAATAATTAATAAGCCACATGACCTTGTATGTGATCACAAAAGGCTTAAAATGTCCTATCTTTCAGAGAATAGAGATTAATTCTCTCATTTAAAAATGGAAAAGAAGCCAGCCACCTCCCTCTTCCCAAAAAGCTGGAAACTTTAAAGAAAGCAGGTGTGTAGTTCTGGCACATGAACTTGCTAGGGATGATCACAGCTGTAATTTATTGGACATCACCTCTAAGCTTGATACATTCTGGCATTTTCGAAAGACAGTCCACTACCCCCAAGCCCATAGGATAGGATTGGGCAAATAGAAAAAAAGATTCTGCTTCGTGACAGACACAGACCCCAAAGCCAGGCACAAGGCATGGTGACAGGTATAACCCCTGCCAACTCCTCTGCCCCCACCACCCCTGATCCCTACCTCTACCCTACCTCCTCCCAGCAGTTTTGGTCTCAACAGCTCATGGCTTAACAAGATGATACCAGCTGGACTGCAGGTCTCTACCCTCTCAGCTGCACATGACATTAAGTAAGTTACTTTTTTTTACTTGTTCTACAGCTCTGCGAGGGAGGTGTCATTATACTCATTTTTCAAGTGACAAAACTGAGGACAGACATTTTTTGACATGTTCAAGCTCATAGAGAGTGGAGAAGTCAAGATTTGACCATAGGCCTCTCTGTCTCCAAGATGGATCTTTGCAATTACTCCCAGGACCACATGATAGGATAATCATGGGAACACTGCAAGGAACAAATAGATTTAGCACAAGAGGAAGTAGTAATTACTGGCACAAGTCACATCAGCTGCATGTCCTGCTCATTCTCTCCTTGGACCCAAGCAGCAAGTCTTCCCCTGCTCTCCACCCCTTCTTAGTAAGATCTTAAAAGGCAGCATAAAAAACAGACATTTTGTTTCCTAAGATTTGGGGTTGAGGAGCAAACTGGCCTGGCAAGGCTATTATCCAAAAGAGAAACACTGGGAGCAGCTGAATTGGGTCTAGTGTCCCAAGGGTGTTCAGGGGGCAGTGAGAGGTGGCGTGTGCATGTTGTGAGAACACGGGCTTTGGAAGACCGTAGAGTGTGATGGAATTGAGCCTGCAGTGTGGAAGGGATCTTCAGCAAAAATTGCCAAAATCACAAAATTGTGGAAATGAAGAATGTAGCTAAATGTATCGACCAACTTATTGTATGTCAGCTACAGTTCCAGGGGCTTTCGCTGTATTAACTCATCAATCAATCCTAACAACAACTCTATGCAGTAGGCACTACTATTGTCCTGTTTTAGGGATGAGGAACCTGAGAAACAGAAAAGTTAAGTAGCCATTCCAAAGTGGTCAAGATAGACCATGAACCAACGCCGCCTACGCCGCCTTCAGAACCCAGGCCCTCAGGGGTAACTCAGGGAGCTTAGCGTTTGCATCTGATGAGACCTGCTCTGAGCCCTGCAATGTGAGCCCAAGCCAAATTTAACCAACCAACCAAAGAACAGGGGTCCCCTGCAGGCTATACTAGTAATAAAAATAAATATTAATAACAATAACAATAGCTGCTTTAAGGACCAGATTCTATGCTTTAGACACTTTATACATAATTTCTCATTTAATCTTCACAAGAATCTTGTTTTACAGATGGGGAAACTGAGGCTGAAGGAAATTAAAATAACTTGCCCCAATCACACATCTCATCAGTGGCAGATGGGAATCCAGGTTGATTGGACTCAGAAACCAGACTCTCAGTCACCAGGCGCTATAGCATCCCTCCTGTCGGGGAAGACACCAATTTCCTCGACCAATTCTAGTTTCAGATCATCTGTGTCAGGTCTGCCCAGTTGGGAGCAATAAGACTTTATGATTGAGAAAGCATAATAGGAGCATATCACACATAAACTTTTTAAGCACAAAATGCACTTTATATTTATGGAATGAATGATGGCATAGCCTGTGAAGGGACAGAAGTTTCATAAACATAGACTATGCCTATCAGGGCTTATGGTCTCAATAAGGAGAAAAGGTAAGCGTAACAGACATGATAAGATATGAAGAGTTGTCTATTTTCTAGCACAAGCAAATCATGTCATAGGGAGTAGAAGGGAACCACATAAGCCGAGATCACTGGAGACTATAAAATCCAAGCTACAAAATCAATATCCAGTAAACGAGATTTGAGATATGCACAATCGAAGGGATGATAAGACCTGGATAAAGCACCAGGCTAAACCATCCTGTATGCACCCCCACTGTATCTGGGCTAGTATCTATTTTGATTTCAGTCAATGCTCATGTTATACTGATTGTTAAATATTTTAACTAGCCTTCTGCTAACAGTCAGGATAAGCTAGGTTGTGCTACTATAACAAATGAGCCCAAACACCGTAGCTTACAACAGCAAGGATTTACTTGTCTCGCATTGCACACAATCGCTGAGGGTGGGCTGCAGCTCTCCTCCACACTGTCCCCACTGTGGGGCCCATGCTAATGAAGCAGCCTCTATCTGGAGCATGGGGAACCATGTGCTCTCTCTTCAAGTGACACAAGTCACTACCACTCACCTTTCACTGACCAGAGCTAGGCACACGGCCCCACCTGAGTTCAACAAGTTACCACTATGGATTAACAATAGCATTCTGCCAAGGTGTGAAGAAAAACCATGTCCTTTGGGTGGGCAGTAAGGTTTCACATGCAATATAGAAAAATCAGAATCAGAGAGGAAAACAACAGTGGTGCCCACCTAGGCCTTGTCTAGGGGACCCAATGCCTGGGAGGCCTCCTGGAGACACATCTCCATCCCTGAATATCTCCTTTCAACAAAGAGTAATCACTCTGTGACTTCTTCAGGGCCCAAAGATGGACAAGGAGAACAAAGCTCTCAGGCATTTGTAAGTATCCATCGCCCACATCCTCACATTCACATAATTATTCTGGCTCCGCCAGGCTCTCTCCTGAAATAGTGGACTTAAAACACCCTTCAACTCTAATTAAAACACCATGGTATTGGCATAGGGATGGACAGGAAGATCAATAGGATAGAACAGATAGCCCTGGAATGTATAAAAACTTAATTTATGATAAGAAAGACACTGTGGATCAATGGGGATGGAAGAATTATTCAACAGATGACATTGGGACAGTTGGTTAGCAAATTAGAAGAGAAAATCAATTTCTAGCCTTAATTCATACAGCACACCAACATAACTTTAACTCCAGATGGATTAAAGAATTAGAGAAATACACATTTCTCTAACATTTTTAAAGCCACAAAACAAGTAGATTGTCCCCATTCATCACCATCCATCCTGGCATAATTACTTTTAAGCTTTTCTTTTCTTTTCTTTTCTTTTCTTTTTTTTTTGAGACAGGGTCTTACTCTGTCATCCAGGTTGTAGTGTTGTAGTGCAGTGTCATCATCATAGCTAACTGCTACCTCTAACTCCGGGCCTCAAGCAATCCTCCTGCCTTGGCCTCCCAAAGTGCTTACAGGCATGAGCAACTGCACCCAGCCAAGTTTTTCTTAATAGAAGAAAGCATACACAAAATAAACAGATTATACAACAATTTTCTGGAAACATTTCTTTCTGTCAAAACAACAACCGAAGTTAAAATATAGCCTGGGGACAAATCTTTTCAGAACAACAAAAGATAAATATCATTTAGCATATAAAGAACTCATACAAAATATAACAGAAGCATTTTATGGTCCACAGAGAAAATGAACAAAGGGCATAAATAGACATGTTACCAGAAAAGATAAAATTTAAAAAGACATACACAGAAAAATATACTAAACATATGAGTCATTAAAGAAGTACAATTTATGGAAACCCAGAGGGCCATTGCTTACGTATAAATTGAAACAGGTTTTTTAAGGATGAAACAACCCAGTTCTATTAAGAGAGTGTTTTTATACATTTTGAGTAGTGGTTTTACTTGGTATAACTCTTTTGGAAAGTAATCAGGAAATGTATGATGGCTCTTAAACATATACTAATACACTCTAGTGTCCATACTTCTCACAATCTATCCTAAAAAATAATCTCAGATATGGAAAAAACATCTTATGTTTGAGTATGTTCATCTAAATATATTTATAATACTTAAAAATTAAAAACGGCATGAATTCAGGCAAGAATGCTCAAGGGAATTATAGCATACCTGTACCTGATGACTTATCATTGCAATAATGCTTGCCAAGAATTTATAACACGTGGAGTGTTTCTGTTATGAAGTATGTAAAGAAGGCAGTCTATGAAATGAATGCACATATGATATAAAATTATGCAGAGCAAAATCCTAAGGAAAAAAATCAGCAAAAGGTTAATAGTGTTTGGCTTGAAGTGATTAATTTTTCTTTCTACTTTTTCATATAGTTTAATTTTTCTTTAAAGAGCACATAATACTTTTATGACAGAAAAATAAACGTCTTCATAATTAATGATAACTGTTGGCTGTGTCAGGTGTTATGCTTTAGGCACTTTACAAAATCAAGGCACGAGAACCTACAACTAAAGGCAGAAGAATGACATGTGACATGTTTTGCATGCCAGATATATTCTAACTGATCCATATTTAATCCTGGCATTCGGTGTTACTATCAGCCCTATTTTATGGATAAGAACCCAAGCCACAGAGGAATTGAGTGACTTTTCCAAAATCAAACAACTGGTGAGTACGTGATGGAACCAGGATTTGAACCAAGGCAGACTGGCTCCAAAGGCTGCACTTGTGACCGCACTCTACAGAGATTATTGCATTGAATCACTGCTACAACTCTATGGATAAAGTGACCATTATTATTACCATGCTATAAAGGAGAAAACTGAGGCCATAGTTACAGGGCTAGAAAGAATGGCCTCAGGCGTTCTTTGTACCATCCCTCCTCCCCCGCCCCACCCCAACCCTGGATTAAATCACCTGGTGAAGTGATTAGTACATACAGGTCCACACTTTTCTCTTCTCCCCTTGGTCGCTCCCTTCGTCCTACTTAAGAACGCTTACTCTCAAGTGCCCAAGCCCCTTTGCACCCATCCCTTCCTTCTGTATCTCTGCCTTCTTTGCATTCCTTTCTCAGCATTAGCAATTCTAGGAACCCCAACTTTGTGTTTGTGATTTGATAAAGATCTTAGTAGGGAGGGAAGTGTCAGGGCTTTTCAATGTTTTATAGATGTCTTATTTCCATTCTTCCTGTCATTACTGCTAGCACCAGAAAAAACAAAAAATATGAAAAACAGACAGGTTTGTCCATCAAGGATGAATAAAGAAAATATGAGAGATATATATCATATTTTTTATATACATACACACAATGGAATAGTATGTAGCCTTAAAAAAATCCTGCCATTTGAGACAACATGGATGAAGCCGGAGGACATTATGTTCAGTGAAATATACCAGGCACAGAAAGACAAATACCACACTGTCTCACTTGTATGTGGAATCTTAAAAAGTCAAACTCATAGAAACAGAGAGTAGAACAGTGATTACAGGGGCTAGGGTGGGGTGTGTGTGGAAGAAATGGGGAGATGTTGGTCAAAGGATACAAAATTCCAGTTAGACAAGAAGAAAAGGTCCAAGAGATCTATCGTCCAACATGTTGACTATAGTTCACAATAATGTATCATATAGTTGAAAACTGCTAAGAGAGATTTCAAATGTTCTCACTACAAATAAAGGATGGGTATGTCAGTTGATAAATATGTTAATTAGCTTGACTTATCCATTCTACAATGTCTCCATATTTCAAAACATCACGTTGTACACTGTATATATACAATTTTTATTTGCCAATTTAAAAATTCTAAAAAAATAGACAGACGGCTGCTCCATAGGGAATGTGACCAACCCATGGTTCCACGTGGGCAAAGAACAGTCAAGAAGCCAGACAGTGAGGGTCGTGGGGCAGTGGAGATTAAGGAAGGGGCAGCTCCATGCCGACCCCTGCATCTGCCCACCTGCAGGAAGTTTCCTAGGGCTGGCCCCAGCACAAAGCCGTCTGGCACCGTCAGCGTGCTGCTCTTAGATGATCGATCCTCAGCAGTGCTCACACATGAGCAGCTAGTGGTAAGAAGGAAAGAGTTTCTTGGCCAACTTGGTTTAAATAGTGGCACATCAGATAAAATGGCTGCAAGACTGAAATCTTAAGGAAGGTCCATGTCACTACATCTGCAACCTGGTGTTATGTTTGAAACCGTCTGCAAATTCAAGCTGCAAGAGTAGGTGATAATAGCTTCAACATATTTATGCTAAGGCATTAGGAAAGTTGATTTTATTTTCTTTTTAGTGACTAAATTATAACACTCAAACAAAGAGACTCCTAGACAAGGATGTAAAAGAATGAAGGCAGCAGGAACAAAGCAAGGAAATTGTACTGGAGATAGAGGGTAGAATAGTTTGATATGAAAATAACTGAAGAATAATTGTGTAACAGACACTTTTTGAGTCCTTCTGTCTCACACAAGGTGTGAATGCTTTAACTCAGTAAGAGCATATATAGAACTCATTTCATCCTCACCACAGCCCCAAGCAGTGGATGTTGGTATATTGTTCCCATTTCTCAGACGAGGAAACTACAGTACAAAGTGGAACAGCTAGTACTGGCAGAGCAGGGATTTGGACTCCAATGGTCTGACCTCAGAGCCCATCTCTCTCAACCCTTTGCTAATCTGAGGAAGGCAGCGTCAGAGTAAAACAGCAGCTCACAATAAATAAATGAAGAGAAGGAAAGATTATGCTGCTTAGAAATTTGGAGAAATAAGAGCTAGAAAAGTGTATGTGACAGGGCATCCAAATCTGTTTAATCACTTCAAAAGATAAGAATCAACTTTTGTTCTAGAGGTGAAATATCATAGTGTGGATGCTTCTTCATGTGTTCCTCAAGTACCTCGAGGCTCTAAATGATATTAGCGACTTAGAATTCCCCAGTATGGCCTATTTGAGCTATCTGTGTCAGAGCTGATGACACAGCTGGCATTATGTCCTGTAGTGGCATTAGATGCAATTGTGCAATGTTGGGTTATTGTCATTTATTAAGGTGTAGGCCAGCTGGACTTAACCTGCCACTGAAAGAATTGAATTTACTGTCCTGAAGTGGACTGTCTGCTCCCTTTTGATGTTGTACCAGAGGAGGGAGAGGGAGAATTAAACAAAAGAAGCAAGTGCAAGACTGAAATAGAAGCATCCTCAGACCTCCAGCCACACAAGTTGAGCTGCAACCTTCACCGATGCTTTATGGTCAAACACAGTGCTCTTGACTCAAGGTTTTAGGCCACATTTTCCACCAGATTCCTTAGCTTACACCAGTGGCTGAAGCTTGTCCCTATGGGGATACACTGGACTCAAATAAATCCAGACAAGTAGTGAGAGGACAGAGCAATATGCACCTCAGGCTAGCGGGAATGGAGCAAAATCTCACTGCCATCACTCCCTCAGTTTCTTTTCCTTGCTGGTGCTAGTGATGGGCTTAAACACAGTCAGCATGGAGTGAGCTAGAGAAGAAAGAAATGTTTTCATTACTGTTTGCATGTCTCCACCTTGTCTACATCCAGGAGTGTGCTGGTAAAAGTTTTTTTAAAAGCCCTATTTTGTAGTGCTTACCAATTTCTGTGGTGTAAATATTTACACCGTAGCCAATTTTAAGCTGCCATTGTTGTATCACCGAACACGACGTTGGGAAGAGGCAGCACAGTATTATGCAATACATATTTCTACTGTATAAATCCTAAATGTAAATAATCTCAAGAACATAGACAATACAAAAAATATAGTAAAATAATTAGTAAATGATAAGTTTTGAGGATTTGATTATGTTTATATAATTTAATTTTTAATAATGGCTATGTTTAATAGCTGGCTGGCAAAATCCCTGTAAATTTAACAGTTGCCTCTTATGAACTAGTAGGAGCTGTCTCCAGCACATCACTGTTACTAACCCTATCCAGCTGCCAACACATTTCAGATTCATAGGCTGTAAGCACCCCACATAGTGTTGTACAGTGGCACAATACAGTGCACAACCTGCTCAACACAACACAGCAGCCCTGTAGGTGATACGCAAACTGGGGCATATTTTGGTTCTTCATTCCAGAACTTTCTTCTCCCCCAATCCTCTTTTGTCTCTACCTTGGTGAGGCAGGCTTGATGTAATGAAGCACTTAAAAACTCTCTGGCCCCTATCGCTTTACCTAGAATCAATCATCATCATCTTCCTTATTGCTACCTTTTTTTGAGCATTCATTCTATATTCTGGGATCTTAATACAATTTACTGTTAAATCTCAGAGACATCCTATAACATATGCATTAAATGTCCTAGTTTTGGGGATGAGGAAACCCAAGAGAGTGTAAGTAACTTGCTTAAGGTCACACAGCTAGAAAAATGCCAGAGCCAGGATTCTGATCCACATCCATCTGGTTCCAAATTGGGGATCTCTCCACTGCACCAAGTTGCCAACTTTTCTTTCCCTTGGCACACCCAACCCCAGGCATGTGGAGGGTCTCATGAGCAGAAGACGCCCAGTCAGAGCTTTACAAGGAAAACAAGCAGTGAGGGTGCTGCGAGGTGTCCCCTCTGGTGGGCAGAGCCGTCCTGAGAAGGGTGGGATAAAAGGGACAAGAACAGGGCCAGCTGATTTTAAAATGTTAACAAGAGATTTTTGGCTGTGCCACTTTGGTATAGTAAAGGCCACAGTCGTGAGAGGGGAGGGGTTTTGAAAGGGACTACTTAAAAAGAACACAGAGGAAGAAGTCTGTTTATTCCTAAGGGGATGTCCCTCTAACAACATTTTTTTCTGGGAAACTATTCCTTCCCACACAAGACTGCGCTGATGGAAAAACCAGGCTTTCCTCAGAAGCCGAAAACAATCTGAGACCCAGAGCTGGAGCACAGAGCATGCTGAGAAATGTCAAGGAGCTGTCAAGGTCAAGGGAGGCTCTGCCCAGCCCTCAGGCCGGACTGGGAAATAAGGCCAGAAGTCAGGGCAACTCAGGGGTCAAAAATATACAAAAACACAGACTAGTGAATTCATAGACTCTTGGGTGTATGGTCTCCTGAATATCCAAGCAGTTGAAAATACTTCTTTAGGTGGACAGCTACACAAAAGAAAGATCACAGCCAACAGAATTATATGCAAAGAGCAACAGAAAGAACAACAAGCCACAGGGTTTTTAAGGGCTGTGTGAGAAAATGGAGCCCAACACAGATGCCTGGGCTACACCAGGTACTGCATGCAACAGATGAACAAACAAACAAAAATGGTAATATAATTATCCATTACCGAACAACAAACCACTCCCATACTAATGCCTTAAAATAACCTTATTATTTATGTGTTCATGATTCTTCAGTAGGGGCCAGGCTTGGTGCAAACATCTTGTCTCTGCTCCAGCTGGGTTGGCCTTAGTTGGCTGGAGGATGCACGTCCAAACAGGCTCCCTCCCCTTGGGGACCAATTGGTGCTGCTATTGGCTGGGAGCTCAACTGGGGTTGACATCTGAGGGCCTAGGGTCTTGGTTCTTGCTGTCAGCTGGGCTTACTGACTGTCCTGCTGTGGCCTCCTCATGTCATATTCACACTGAGCTTCCCCACAGTATGATGCTCTTAGGGTAGATTTCCTATGGGCAGAGGGTTCCTCCAAAGTGCAAAAATGAACTTTCAGGACTTCCTGAGGCTGAGACCTAAAACTGACTCAGCATCACTTCTTCTGCATTCTATTGGTTAAAGCAAGTCATAGGGCTAGCCCTAGTTCAGGGAGAGGGGACTACAGAAGTGTGTGAATACCCACAGGAGGTGTCATTCCGTGGGGATCACTAAGATACCAGACTACTACAAAGGGTGATTTTCCTCTCTCCTCTGAGGAATATCTTATGCTCAGCAGGGTAACTACAATGCATATATAGACAGAATAAATAAAACTAGAGTTACATGAAAGCAAAAAGAACATAAATTACAGAAAAGCAATAACAGCAGCAAATGCAATTCAGTGAAATGGCCCTGAACATTAGATATTGACCTTTAATAGCCAACATGGGGAAGGGACCATAGCTTCCCTGTGAGCCCTGACTCCAGGCCAGGCCACTAACAACCAGAACTTCAGCCTAAGCCAACTGTCCATCTGGTTGAAAATGTGTGCTCTGTTGGGGTCCACCATCTTAGAAGATACATTACCAAGTAACAAAACATTAAACTTTGATATATGGATTGACTAATAATTTGGTGCCCCTTCAAAGTGATACTCTCTTTTTTAAAAAGTCGTGGTGATTCAAGTAAGATTTCTATTCATTAAGTCTAGAGTTTTTCCAGTTTTACAAGTTGAGGAATCATTTAGCAGACTACCAATCTATTTCAGTTCTAGGGACACCACAATGGACTAGCCAAGACCAAAGATCTCTGCAAGTCAGACCATTCCGATTACTACTGGGCTCTAACGCTGCCTATGATAAGCATGCTCACCCACACAGTCCTGGCGGTTAAGTGCTACCTCTTGGAACCCAAAGCCCCAGGATCTCAGGATCCCGTCATCCCCACTGAATTCAGGGGGTCCCTTTTGATACAGCCATTCACACTGTCAATTCAGGCCTACACAGAAGAGCCACCACCAGGTTTCTCAAGGACTCAAGTAACGTCTTACTGCCTTTGTGAAGGACGTGTCCTCCGAGCCTTTCTGGATCATAGTGAGAGGGTGATATGCAGGTCTTATGAAATAAATCCACTCCAGTGTTCCAATCTTCCTAGTTTGGATTACATACAATATATAATATTTATTTTTGCCAGTCTTTTAAATGTCTCAAGACATCCAGGCATTCTATCAATTTGATTTTGCTGAAGAAGTGTCATCCAGAGCTTACTAACCTGTTCCGGTTGAACTGGTTGCCTTTTTTATCTAATAAATATTTATCCTTTTGGCATTATCTTTCCACCATCATTCTGGAGATTCCTTGTATCCCTCTCCTGGGCTGGATCTTCTGTTTCCTGCATTTTGGTTCTCTCTAAGTTTTGGCAGAGGTCATCCTTCAGTAGCTTCCTGAGAAAAGGTGCAAAGAGGTAACTGCATCAAGAGCTTTCTGTCCTCATCTTTCATTGGTAGTTTGGCTGGGTATGGAATTCTAGGTTAGAAATAATTTTCCTTCAGAATTTTGAAGTAATTGCTCTATTGTCTTCTTGCAGCCAGTTTTTTTGTTGTTGGGAAGTCCAAAGCCATTTGATTCTTGACTTTTGCTGTTTTTGTTTTTACTCTCTGAAATTTTGTTGCATTTTCTTTTCGTCCCCTGGTTTAGGTCTATTTTCATCTAATGTTTATGCTCCTTTTTAGTTTATAGATTCATGTCCTTCAGTTCCAGGAAATATTTCAGAATTATTTCATTGGTGATATCTCCTGTTATTTTTTTTTTCCTTTTCTTCCTTTGTAGAATACCTGTTATTTGTATATCTGATGTCCTGAACTGGGGCAATAATTTTCTTATCTTTTCTGTCCTTTTTGCCATCCCTTTACTTTTTTGTTCTACTTTCCAAAAGGTTTCTCCAACTTTCTTAACTCTTATAGTGAGTTTTTCATTTCTGATATCATACTTTTAAAATCTCAGGGCTCTTTTTTTGCCTTATTATTTCCTTTCATAAACTATCCTGCTCATGTTTCATGGTTGCAATACCTTATCTGTCTAGGGATTTGAATGAATAATTTTTGGTATGTTTCTTTTACAATTTCTTCTCTTCTCATATCTTTATTTCTTCCAAGATGTTTCTGCTTTATAGTTTTGTTTTTTATCTTTCATGTTAGAGGCATTCCTTAGATGCCTGGGAATCCTTGATTATCTGCTCGTATCTAATTTTTCAGCAGTAAAAAGCTCGTTGTAAGCTGTGTGTGTGCAAGTGGGGCTTCTTGACTGTGAACTTTACTGTAACTGTTTTGAGAGTTTTCAACATCAATATCATTAGGTTTTTTCCTCTTGGGCTGGTCAAGTTTCAGAGAAGGATCCTCCAATATCCTAATTGAAGGGGAAAATCTGTCTGCCAAAAATATAAAAGCTGAGCAGGGAAGGAGACTGGAGGTCTCAGCATCTAGTACATATAGTTTTCAGTACAGTACCCATATCCACAATTGCGGTGGGTGCCCCAGTTCACACAATTTTTACTTAATTAGACTTTTGGGAAGAGGGAGGGGATTACTCAGCTACGCAGATGTTAGAAAGAGATCTGGGATTCTGACTAGTTCTCAATCACACTTTCAACCAGTCTCCTTTATTTTAGCTTCTCCTTCACCTCCTACTTCCAGAAGTACTTGGTGCTACCAATCTCTGAGAATTTATGGGATTCCAAGATGTAAATCTGATAGGGTCTCAGTTTTTCTTAATGCCAGCATTGGATTCTGTTTTCTGAAGTCTATTAAGTCTTTCATCACTTTTCCATCTACTTTCCAGTTCAAAAATTTTGTGGCTGCTTTCTCTGTCCCACTTTTTTTTTTTTTTGTAAAAAATCTATTTGTAGTCATTTTCATGGGGCTTTGAGTAGAAGTAAAAGTAGCTGTGTGTTTAACCTCCACCCACTGCCCCCAACATTTGAGCAGAAACCCAAATAAATGTTCTTTACACATATGAGCATACTTATCTAGAAAAATGGGCTGCTCACTGCTTGGGTAAGTGATCTCCAGCCTTCATCTCCAGCTCTATTGCCCAGCAATTCAGCTCTGGCCCTGCTCTGCACAGCTCTCTCAGCAAAACTTAGACCCCCATACATAACTGGACTCATCTCCCCTACAGGGCATTTCAGAGACTCTTTTGTTAAACAAGAATTCCCCTTGAGGGTTTATCCCGTCAACTTCATCCCAAAGCATCTTTATCAAAATTTATCTTCCAATTATAAAATACTGCCAATAAGAGGTATTCTGGTAATTACAATTGCCTTCATCTTATATTTCCAGTGAAATTTTTACTTCCTTGTGATATTTTGGCACTCATAAGGCAACTTCTCAGCTGCCTCTCCCCTAAATTCTTCATTGGTTGAGGATTAAGGAGAAAACTACAGTAGACTCAGGAAGAGAAGTTGGACTTGGGGAATATTTTTCTCTTTAATGAAGTCCTTTAAAGAGTGTGCTGGGTAAATCCTAGGGACAATGAGTGTATTTTCTGCTCTTCCACAGCTAATAAGTGTTTTTCTTACCCCCTCTATGAAATGGGAATGACAACATTCCCCAATCATTCCTCACAAGCAGCTGCACAGACTGAGCTAGATTACGCCAGCTAAACCCTGGGATTCTAAGAATCCAGAATGAGCTCACTGTTGAATCTGGGCTATTAGGGCATGAGGATAACCAGGGAGCAGTGAGGGTGGAGATTATTCACAAAATCCTCTCTTAGGCACTTATAGCCTGTTCAGAAAATTACCCCAGAGCTGAAATAACCAAGGTTTAATCTCTTACCGGGTATGAGAGAAGCTTTAGAAAAATCTACATTGTCCACTTTACGGTTACTTGAGCATGACAGAAAAGGCTTGTTTTCCAGGTGCTGTTTTTTCTGATTCTCAGACACCTTACAAACAAATCTTTTAAAGATATAGAGTCTGAAATTTCAAGAGTCTGAGTGAAGAAATGCTTCTGAATTGTTGGGTAAAATGAACCCAAGGAATAGAAATAAAGTTAATTTATCTTTTAGAAAGGAGCCTCTGTTCTTTTTGATAATTTACTGACTCCTTGTTTCATGCCAAAATTTATATAAATATATTTATTCTTTTATTGAATTCTTATAATAACCTTATGAAGTAGCCATTATTATTGTTCCCATAATGTAGTTAAGACAATGGAGGCTCAGAGACTTGCTCAGGGTCACAGGCAGGCGAGTGGCCAAGCTGAGATTTGAATGCCAGCTTGCCTGACTCCCACATCTATGCCATGCCCAGCACCATTATCTTGGAGAAATCCTGGCTTTACACAGGCAGCCTATGTGACAAGGTCAGTAAGTTCAGCTTAGACTGATCTCTTTCTATTGCAAGATTAAGCTGGACCTTTGGAGCTGTGAGGGGAGGGGGAGGTTAGAGATTGGTGCCAACTGTATACTACCAGGTACTGGACAACAAATTTGCCTGGCACAAAACACTGGGTTGATTTAGACATGACTGGTAACTAGCTGCTCCCAAATTCACAAGCGTTAACAAGTTTTAATCTTCAAATCAATCTCTTTTTCTTCCCATTATCATTTTTATCTTGTTCCCACCCACACCACTTCCAAGCCCCACAACCCAAGCAATAATTTTCTATTGGGTTTTCTATGTTAACCTTAGCACTGAAAGATGTCATAATGCTATTTAAAGGACCTAAGTTATAAATCATTTAAACTTACTGTTATTTCCCCCATTATTTATTTATTTATTTATTTAAAGGGTCTCTCTCTTTTTGCCTAGAACTAGAGTGCTCATAGCTCACTGCAACCTCCAACTCCTAGGCTCACTTGATCCTCCTACCTCGGTTTCCCAAGTAGCTGGGACTACCTGCATTGCCACGCCTGGCTAATTTTTCTTATTTTTTATAGAGACGAGGCCTCACTATTGCCCAGTCTCAAACTCCCGGCCTCAAGCAATCCTCCTGTCTCAACCTCCATCTTAAAAAATTTCCCCTGGTAACTACCACCCATTTCTCTCCTCCCCTTTCCAGCAACACCCCTAAAAGAGCCATCTATACTCACTGTCTCCAATTCTTCCTCTCCCATTTTCCCTTAAACCTCCTGTAGTCAGCTTTTTACTCTCACTATGCCACTAAAACACGTTTCTTCAAAGGCATGAGTGTCCTCTGCCTCCACTTAAATGCCGTGGCCAGTTCTCTGTCCTCAACTTATTTGACCACGTGACAGCACTTGCAACTTGATCACTCGCTCCACCTGACAGTCTTTCCTTGGTTTCCAGGTTTCTTCTGGAAACACTCTCCTGGCTTCCTCCTGGTTTGACCTCACTCCCTACTGAGAATCTCCGGTTGGTCCCTCCTTATCTCTCTGACGTCTTGTGTTTTAGTACCTGCACTCCCTCCCGTGCTGATCTCATCCACACTTGGCTTTCGATACCATCGTTTTGACTATGGTTTCTCCTCTGAACTCCAGACTCAGATATTCACCTGGCTTCCTGACACATGATGTCTAACAAGCATCTCAAATGCAACAACACATCCAAAACAGAACTCCTGATCGCCCAACCACCATCAAACCTCCTTCATCCCAGAGTCTCCCTCATCTGAACTGACGCAAAGTTCTTCCTTGTAGTTGCTCAGGCTAAAAATCTCAGTGTCATTCTTGGCTGCTTTCTCTCTTTTACTCACATCCCACATACACAGTGTCAGGAAATCCTGTTGGCTTTACCTCCAAAATACAGCCCCAATTCAAGCACTTCTCACCACCTCTGCTGCTACAACCCTGGACTGAGTCACCATCTTCTTTCTCTCGGATTACTGCAATTACCTCCTTAAAAATTTCCCTGTTTCTATTAATATTTTTAACCCCCAAAGTCTATTGTCAACACAGTAGCCAGAGCATTACTTCAAAAAGAAAATCCAACCAGGTTATTCCTGCTCAAAACTCCACAGCAGCTCCTCATTTGACTCGGTGTAAGCATGACACTCGCGACCTTGCGTGGTCTGACCCCCTGGGGAAGCTCTGCTTTCTCACCTCCTGCCACTCAGCTCCAGCCACCCTGGCCTCCGGGTGCTCCTGGAATGTGCCAGACACATTCCCACCTCAGGACTTTTTACTGGCTGTTCCTCATATCACTCACTGCCTCGCCTGCTTTAACTCTTCAGCCTTCACAGTGAGACCAACCTGACCACCCTGTCTAAACTGCAATTCCCATCTGTCCCTGCCTGGTGTCCCTTATCCTCATTACTTGCAGCACTTCTTACCAGTATATTAATATATTTATGTACTTCTTTTCAGATTATTATTTATAATCTCTCTTTTCCCTCTGGAATATAAGCTCTATGACAGCAGAGATCAGTGTCTGTTTTTGTTCATTAAGGCCATGGCAAGCACCTTAAACACTGCCTGGCACGTAAGAGATGCTCAATAAATACACATTGCATGAGTCTAACAGCTTTCTGGGAGACTGGCTGTCAGAATTTGCATGCCATCACCAAGCCTGTCTTGCCATAGTGTCCTGAATTCTGAATTCTCATTGGGCTTTGACTTCCTTTTGCTAGCCACAAAGTACACAGATGGATGCTTTATACGAAAAGGATAAGCAAAGGATAAAGGATAATTGTTATCCTTTACTTATGAAAGTAAAGGCATGAAAATAGAAAAATATTTATTTTTTCACAGTAATGAGCACTGGAGGAGGCACAATCTGTTGCCTGTACTCATTCTTTCTTGCGTGTTCAGAATACAAGCCATAGCCCAGGGACAGCACACCATGGTGACCAAAAGCACAACCTCTGGACCATAACACTGGGTTCACTACCTGCCTCTACCATTCACTAGCTGTCATTTCCAAGGGTCATTTCTTTACCTTTCTGTGCCTCAGTTTTCTCAGCTGTTAAATAGGGATAATGGTTGTGTCATATCTGATATTATATTAGATTTGCAGTGTAGGATTAAGTTAGCTAATACAAGGTAAGAAACTTAAAACAATGTTAATATATAATAAACATTCAATAATCTTAGCTAATATTTGGCAAAATATTTACATATTATATTGATATTTATTTTCGGTGATTTAATGGAAGGCTTAGCTTTTATAGTCACAGGTACTCAAGTAGAGTTATATAATAAAGTACTTAATGTAGACAGTAAATAATACGATCTCAAAACCCCAACACAGGAGCTTCTATAAATTATTTAACGGTCCAGAGATGATCCAAGGATTGGAGCTTGTGGAGTACATTGTTTATCACTTATCCCTCGTTAGGAAATTATCTCTAACGATGACATTGCTCAGATTTGGCTGGAGTCATAAAACTGAAGCCTTTAACCATGCCAATTGCTGTACAGACAGAAAAGAAGAAAACTTCAAAGAGAGACTCATTGCTAGTAAAATTTCCCAGGCCTAACATATTAGAAAACCCTTTCCCTCCTTGTCTAAGCAGACAACAACGGCTCCTCTATCATTTATGCTGTCGGGCTTGGAGATGTCATCCATCTAAGTCTTTGTAAGCCCTGAAGTCTTCAGTTTTCTCGAAGCCACTCTTCCTGTAGTGCTCACTACGTGCTGTGTGGATTGGGGCTGGATGACACTGGGTCCTGACTGAAATGCGCTGGAGAGCCATTGTCCTTGGGATGTCGATGGGGAACAGATCCCAGCTGCAGACTGTCTCTGCTCCTTGGCCACTGCTCTCTACCAAATGATTTAGGACCCAGGGGCAGGGGGTGCCCAGATATAACTCTAAATCTTTGGTGAGAAGTTTCCAGAGCCCAGAAATTACTGGAACACCTCCTAGTGTTATTATTTGAATAGTGAGCCCAGAACAGGCAGCACAATCGTTTGGTGCTAATCACACTAGTGAATGACTCTTGCTAGCTTTCTGCACGAGAAGTGTGACTTTGAGGACCAGGTAATTACTGCAGAGGACAGGCTAGAGAGTCAAGCAAGTTTGGGTTAGGACACAGTGTTCTTAAAAGGTTTCCTTCCATTTCGAATGTGCCCTATTGCTTGTATAACCTGGTCTTCAGAAAAATTCCAAAATCTATATGGCAGAATCAAAAGGAATAAAAAAATCTAACTGACAGTTTAAAGCTAAAACAAAATTATATAACTTGAAATTCGTTTTCAAGAGATTAGACATTTAAGAAATTATAGAAATTTCTGTTTCCTCATAAATAAATAGTAGAAAATAATGGCCTTTGTTGGGTAAAAGGATGACACCCTAACAATACAATAAGATTCCAAGCCTCTCTTAATTTAATCTATCCTACTATATTTATTTCTCTGAACTTTTTATTTTGAAATAATTTTAGACTTATAGAAAAGTTCCAAAAATAGCAGCATCTAGCTATCCCTAGCCACCCCTAATGTTAAATCTTACACGACCATTGTACAATGATAAAATCCAGGAAATTAAGATTGGTTCAAATCTTGCCAGTTTTCCACTGATGTCCTTTTTTTGTTTCAGGATCCAATCCAGGACACTTTTGAAGAGTACTCGTCATTTATTTTGTTGAAAATTCCTCATTTTGGCGTTGGGATGTTTTTTCATTATTAGGTTGAGGTTTTACATTTTGGGCAGGAGTACACAATGTCAACACGCCTTATTACCAGTGATGTGACCCTTGGTCACTTGGATAAGATGGTGTCTGCCAACCTTTCCACTGTAAGTTTGCTATTTTTTCCTTTTGTAATCAACAAATATATTTGGGTGGAGGCTCCTTTGGTGCTACGAATTATCCTGTTTCTCTCAAAGTTTTGCCTGCTAATTTTAGCATCCACTGATGGATCTTGCCCGTACCGGTTATTATTACAGTATTTGCCTAATGGTGATTTTCTACTTCCCACATTCCTTTGACATGTATTAATTGGAATTCTTCAGTCAATAGTCAAGCTTTTTAAGCGAGAGGTATCTCAGTACACTGTGACGTAGCTGAGTCTAAACGAAAGAGATGGACCGCAGAGTTTTCAATTTACTGGGCTATGTATTGAGTAAATCAGTTCATCATCATCATCATCATCACAAATTAATGCTTGCCTGCTGTAGAACAATTCTTTAACTTCGTTTAGAATAGTTAAAGCAATAAAAGTCAAGAGGCTTCCTTTCTCTCTGCTTAGTCTTCTCCCACAAAGAAACTAGAAGGAGACCATTCTTCTTTCTATACTGACCCCATCAATAATATGCTATGGACACTTTTTTTTTTTTCCTAAACATCATTTCTAAAGCATTTCATGGCCAGGAGAGTTGGATGTAACCAGGGAGAAAGAGACTTGGTAACCCTCACAAAGTGTCTTAAAAATTATCCTGGGGTTCTATTTGTATTTTGCAATTTAAATAGACCAATCCTAAATGTATAACAAGTGTTCCTCTACATTTCAGGATTGCTACTTATGCTACTTGCACTATGACACTTGCCTTCACAATGTAGGCAGTATAGAGATATTATCTTTTAACCCACTATCAGCTGAAAAAGGAGTTTTGCAAAGGAATATACACTCTGCCTTACATAAGCAGTTTTTTCCTACCGAAAGTGTGGAAAAAAGACAGATGTTGCCAGTCGCCTGATAATCATCACCAAAATCTTACTGTTTGGTGTAATTTTGAGGGTAGGAGAAGGTATAAGAGGATAAAGTTCACATCAGGATCTATAATACCTGTCCAATCTAGTTTAAAATTTAAAAATTCAGTCAAATTTCTATTAATCAATTATTTTCTAGCCTTTTCCATTTAGTTACATAATAGGACTCTTGCAATCCAGAGGAAGGAAAAGAGGTGTTCTGTTTGGTCATTCCCTACTCAGCAGTTTGTTCATCTATACTTTATTCATCAGCCATACTTAAAATTGTTTTTCAAACATATTATGTTAAAACATCCATTTATTCAAACAATCTCTCTCTGTCTTGATTACTACCGAAAATATGCTTTCCTTTCCAGGTCAAAATGGATAAAAGTGAATAAAAAAGACATGGTCACCAAAACAGTCCATAAACTTTGTTTTGTAGCTGACAGTCCAGACGCAGTGGCTAGCGGGACCCACCTGTGCTCCTTACTCACAGTGTGTTGCCATCAGTGTGAGATTCCTTGCAAGCAACTTATTACTAATCATACCTAAAGTACCAAAGTTTAAGAATGATTTGCTTTTTAAAATAAACCAAGGTAGATTTTAAGTTAAACCTTCATTAATATTATTTGAATTCAAATTCTAAAACACTTTCTTGAAAGGGAGAGGAATGATAGAATTATAGCCAGAACCAAAACAAACCTGGAAAACCTATATAGCCTTTCTTGTCTTTTTTAACTGTGGACAATATTCTATGTGGTAGTATCTATCTGTGACCATCATCATCTATGTCATTTCAGCATTGCAAAGGGGCACTGGATCTTCTCTGTATATACTATAGAGTTACAGCATAGCTATATATTTATTCATAGGAACTGTATGCACTTGGCAGTAGGGATAGATCAGATTATTGATAGAGAAGTATTTACTCTCGCTACCCCAACATGGAAGGAGTATACTTCCCAGCCCCATTGACATTCGTGTTGCTTTGGCTTCATGGGTAAGCAGGGTACATATACTTCCCTACTCCTTGTCTTTAAGTTGAGCCGTATTCCTTGCTTTGACATGTTAGCAGACGTGATGCAATAAGAGGCTTGAAATGTTCTTGCACTCTTGGGGTTCCTGCGTGTGCCTCTCTCACTGCCATAAGAAGCTGGGTCCCAGAATAGACATATGTGGAGTAGATATGAGCTTGACCTGTAGCAAAGAGTCAGGCCCAGGAGAACCTACAGCTTGAACTTGCAGCCCAGCACAGTACAGCCCAGATCTGCCTGACTGCAGCAACCTGCAGAACCATGAGGGAGACTAAATGACAGCTCTTATAAGGCCTTGAGTTTAGGTGTGGTTTGCTATCCAGCAACAGCTGGTTGATAGAGTAATTTAAAATAGAAAAGAAAAAGAAACAATATAAAGGGTGCTTAGTGAGTGAGCTCCCTGGAGTGAGTGAGTGCTAGATGAAGTCCTGAGTCTACCATTCCTTAACAGTTTTCAATTCCGGCCTGCATCTCCCAGGGTGAGTATCAACACCCAAGTGTGATTTTGGTGTTTAAAGAGAAATATTTTTCCTACAAATGGCCCCCTAAATACAAGTCACACGTGCGGTCACCAAACCACATACACTATACTTCATGAATAATCATAATATAAAAGAGTTTCCAGAGTAACGTTCACTTCTTGTGCAATTTTGATGTAATGCACTGACCTTAGGAAATGACCCCATAAAACCCACAACTCCACTATTTATATCCAGCAGGACTATATCTGAAGACACTTTTGGGGACTAGGAAAGGACAACTGCTAAGGAAAAAATATGTTTTCACTTGTTTTTTGTATGGATAACTGTGTACGACTAACATATTTCAGGATTGGAAGACCTTAAAGGAGGAATTCTTGGCAGCTAAGTCTCCGTACAATGCCAGTATAATTGTAGTGATGACTGTTTTTTAAAAATCACTTAAAATTTATATAATGCATATGACTGAATTTACTCCTCACTGTAATTCTGTGTGTAATAAGTGTTGTTATCCTTATTTAATTTATTTTACAAACAAACAAATAGAAGTTCAGAAAGCTTGAAGATTTCATCTGAAGTCACAGCTGAGACTGTAAAGGAGCTAAAACTCAACTTCTTCTGCTTTAAATCCCATGTTCTTTCATATGAAAATAACTGCAATACAGCCCAGGCCAAAAAGCAAAGGCTCTTCATAGTTTGAAACATCAGATGAATTGAAAGGTCAAAACTAAAAGGACTTATTAGACTAGAAGTTCTCAGTCAATATCAGCTCAAACCCTTCCAACGAGAAATGAAAAACATATGGAGTCAGAGGCTCAAAGGCAGAAATAAAAGTTGCAACCTAAAAACAAACAAAAAACAGGAAAGGAGATTTCCAAGGAAGCCACTTTTCACAAGGGTGACTCTGTCGTATGTTCCATAGCAAGAGGAATAAACAGAGAGAGCAGGATTTTTTTTTAAATTGTTAATGCTTCTGCGTAGAAACTCTGACTTATCTCTAGGGTAATATTAAATAATTAAAGATGTTTATATGACTCTTTATGCCATTGTGTCTTTTCCTTCCCACACTGGCACAGAATTTGACTCTTCCAGAAAGTTCTCCTTGATTAATCATACCCCCACCTCAAGCCCTGGCCAATCTGCTTCCTTACACGCGTATATACAAACCCTCACAATAGGAACACACACCTTTCCCTAGCGTACTTAAACCGCCTTACATGTACATGTGGTCTGTATCTTTAGCACACCTGGGATCTTTGTGTGATTTTGATATAGAAAAAATGATCAACTCAAAGACTGGATGCTCAGTTGTGTAGAGCAGCAAAGGGGGAATGCATGTGATTTATAAAAGGGATGGGTCTCAGAGCCTGGGAGATGAAAGCAAACGTTTAGGTCACCTGTACTTGCAAGAGGACCACAGCCAGGTAGCTGACTTTTTTCAATGTTCTCCTTCTAGACTTTCTATTTACGCAATGGCCACAAACACATGAAGCAGGACGAAGCCATTCTTCAAACTCTTACTCAGCTATTTAAGAACAAAGGGGCAGTCAATGAACTCAAAAGACAACTCATTTAAAACAGATAAAAGAAAATGCATTTCTTTTGTCCACTGCATAATTAACTTACAGATTTGCTGTGCAGGAAATTGCTGAGGCAAGTAATTTGATAAGATTTTTTTAAAAAAAGAATTTGACTAATATTCAGTTTCTGCACTGGGAAGGGGAATGAGAAAGGTCACTTATCTTTGTTTACAATGAATCACCATCTGTGGCCAGAAGTTCCTCTTTTGGCTCAGCGTTTCAAAACTGAATGGCAATATTAACAAGGAGGGTTTGGGGTTACCACATTAGAAATCTCATGGGATGCAAAACCCAGAAAGCAGCTCTATGGACGAGGCCAGGACCATCTATCCTGCTGTCACCTCTCCACACGGAGCACCACAGTGCAATGGAAATCTGAAAGCCACTCTTCAGTGGCACAGAAGCAAGGTGGAACCAGGTGGAATTTCCTTCTTCAGTCCACACCACCTTTCTTAGACTATTGAGACTACAACTCTGAATATCAGGTGACAGCACTCATGAGTCACTTCATTTTTCCAGTCCTGAACCAAACAAAGCCAAAGGTTTTTGTCACCTAATCATTAGCAATCCTTGGCATATGGTTTGGAATGTCAGGTTTCTGGGCAATTTTCCTTAAGGTTAATTGCATTCTCCTTGTCATGTCATTGGAATTGAGCAAACCATCTTCATTCCACTTCTATTTCTAATGGGAATAATGACAGGGACACATTTCCAGATATGACACGTGGAGAGGAACCTGCCACAAACTGCTGGAAACCACCCCCGTCCTCATTAGTCAGCTCTCTAATCCATCCCTACTCAGGTGGCCACACAGATGCCAGAAGTAGGGTAAGTGGAGAAGCTGGTGGTGGCACAGAAAGCAAAGAAATAGAAATTTCCTCCTCCTAATATGCAGGCTTCAGTGTGACCCTTGGCAAGGTCAGCCAATGTGGGCAGAAAGTGAAATGAACATGCATATGGATATGTGTGTGCACATTTACATCGTATCTGTCTGCATTATGCACCAAATATTTGAAACAACCAAATAAAATATGGTCCATGCCCTCAAGGGGTCTGCAGTCAAACCCAGAGAAAGATCTATAAGTGCATCCCTGCCATGCAGACAGCGCAGGGTGAGTGCTGCAGGAGCACAGTGGACTCCGGTGGAGTTTAAAGGAGAGAGGCAGCATCCCTGGGGCTCAAAGAAGACTTCATTTCTGGAGGAAGCAACTGAGCCAGCAGAGCAGGATAGAATTTGCACAGGAGGCCAGAGGCCAAGGCAATTGTAAGTGGAAGGCAGGGCATGACAAAGGGATGGAGAGGAAAAGGACAAGGCGGTTTGGAGAGTGGTCAGGGATCCCTGTCTGCTGGAGCCCGAGCTATCTCCAGTAGCCATAAGCAGGAAGAAGTCAGTGTGAAGAGTCAGTGGGTTTTGGAATGAGGCTGTTTGGGTTTAAATTTTCCTCACTATATTCATTGGGCAAATCATTTCACTGCTGTGTAACAGACATGCTCAATGCTCACATCCTCAGGTTATCAGCACTGTTCCAGAAAACTGACAGCTTCCTCGCCTTTGCCTAAAGGTGTATGTGGCTGAGAATCTTGCTTAGCTTGTAGGCAGGGCAGGTGATCCTGTGGGGAGTTAACATCTCGAGAATGGCTCCTGACCAAGGAGGGACAGGCCCACAGCGTGGAGTCTGTTCTACAGTCTCTCGGAAGGTCTGCAGCTGCAAGGAGGCCCAGCTGCCCACAGGGGGACTCACCCCTCATCACATTATTAACCCCTCCTTCACTGGGTGTCTTGGCCTCCAGTCCTCAACACACTTTAACCTCCAGTTTCCTCATCTGTCAAATGTAAATAATCATGCACACCTGAATAATTGTTATGAGATAAGATAATGGATCTGCAGAAACTAACAGGATGCCTAACACAGTAAGTGCTTAATAAATATTGGCTATTCAGTAAATGTTAGACATCCTTGAATTATAGGCTGGCTGATAGAGTGGGAACTGCTACAAGACTTTAAGTAGAGGAAGGCTTTGAGGAGACTACTGTAGCCTTCCTTGGAGGACCTCAGGCTTGAGTGTAGGACCCTGACCCTCTTTGTCGACCCCTACCTTCAGTGTCCCTGGCACATGCAAAGGTAACACGTTGCTGCCATGAGACTGCTTCTCGCCAACGGCTGTGAATAGAAGTTAGTTTGTCACTTACAAGACAGAACATTTGTCAGATCTTCCTGTCCCCCTGTCCCCTCCAAAAGACACTGACAAAATTCTAAGTAGTAAAACTTGGGTCACTGAGTGAAGATGCTGCAGAGAGCAGTCTCCTATCATCTGTGATGACAACGTGGCCTAACCCACAAGTAATTTTTGTTTCAAGCCACTGAGATTTTGTGGTTGTTTGCTACTGCAGCAACCTAGCTTACCCTGACTAATGCAGATGCGTAGGAGTCAGAAAGACTGAAAGCAAGTTAGTTAGGAATCTATTACAGGTCCCGAGTAAAAAAAGAATCTGAAATAAGACCTGAAAACTGAAATGTGAGGGAGGGCAATGAAAGAGTAACTGCCAAGGAAGAAGAATTAGCAAGGAGAGGAGGAGAGAGAAGGAATTCAAGATGATGCCGGGGATTCAAGCTCAGGAAACAGAAAGGAAGATGGTACCATAAAAGAAAAAGGCAAGAGTAGAAGAAGAGTGGGTGTCAGGAAGGTTGGTTTGGTATGAGACATTAAGTTTAAAGAGGTTCTCATTCATACCATGAATGGAAGCCTTCCTATTCCCCCTCCCCTACACAGAGTAGGAATTGAGGACTAATAAGTAGATGACCCACAAAATGTTTCTCTAGGGACCCTCCTGACAGCAGTGGTGATCATGGACCCAGTTACAGGACATAAACTTAGGATGGTTTATACTCAGGGCCTCTGCCTTATAACGCAGTGCACTTCCTACCACTCAAAACTGCCCAGTATTGAAGCAATAACACACATCTGGTCTACAGAACCAGAGGTGGGGTTTCTCAACAATTTGGTTAATCTAATATTGTCTAGATAACTGAATTATGTAACTTGTAAGAGGGGAAAAAAGCAAATATTTGTCATCTTTTCCTTTCTTATAGCCGGAGAGTGTTTTACATCAGGAAAAAATAGCATTTAGGCTATCCTAAGCCTCACTGTGTCACTGAAAAATACCACTTCTCTCCAAGAATGGGTAAGAGTCCTGCATTTTCTCAACTTGTGAACCAAAGCCTAAGGAACTCAAAACTCCACTCTCAAATCTTAAATGTGAACTATTCAATCACATTCTTTGCTATTATAAAGTTTTATGAAATTATTTAGTTTTTCTAGTTAAAGTACAATTGTGAAATGAGGGCTTTCTATCTGACCAGAAGACTAGAATAATAATATGATGATAGATAGTATCAAAGTGGGGACCCTCTCTTTCCAGGCAATATGTTTTTTCCATTTTCCAGTTTTGAAACTGATCATCTTTCTTTCATAACCCCAAAAGTTACAGCTATTTTACTAATTATATTGAAAGTGGTAGATGTCAAGAAAATTGGGTAATACAATAAAATAGCCTTACCACATATTTAAGCCCTTTTATCTTTCGCAGTTTGCAAAAATCTGTAGACCATCTAACCTGTGCAGTGAATTTTCATTTATATAAAACCACATTAATAAAGATCTATCTTAAGAAATTACACTGAAAAAGCAGTTCATAATGTACCTTTCAGCTTTATAATTAGTTCTATAATCTGTAATCAGATGATTTAAATCTAATATAGTTAAATTACAAACTAAATAATTTCTACTTCCAACAGGAATCATTATATCTTTGGAATTTTCCAAAGCATTAATGAGTTTTAGAGACATTATTATATTTCTTATTCACTTTATTCCCAGAAGTCAGCATAATACCTGGCCTGTGGTACTTGCTACATAAACAGTTGCTGAAGGAATAAATGAATATGTAAACATGAATAAGTGATGACCAAAATCAACTGATCTGTCCTTGCCCCCACTCGGGACATGAAACATACTCACTTCCATGTCTCAACTCAGAACACGGATCCATTTCCTTCTGATTGGTTGGGTGTCATTACATAGAAATACGCCTGCCTCTGCTCAACTTGTAACAGAGACTACTAGTCTGAGTCGGAAGACCAGTCCAGTTCTGCCACTCCTGCTAACCTTTCTGAGTTTGTTAGCTTACATAAAGGAGATCTACATTGAACCTGCTGCCCGCTAGGCTCTGTGCTAGGCACATCATAGGCATTAATGACTTAATTCATAACACTTTAAAAGATAAATGATTTATACTCATTTTACCCACAAAAAAATAAAACTGGGGCTCAGAAAGATTAAGGAACTTGACCAAGGTTACAAGTTGGGGAGGTAAGATTGTAAGCTCCTTACAAACATGAGCTACCACCATTATCATATCTGTCAAGTTCCTATATTTCCATCACTGCCCTCATAGACACCTCCCTTCTGAAGCTGACGAATACCATTTAATGTATCAATCAAGTCCCTGACTTTGCCAGAGCTCTGTGGTAGGCTCTGGTCAGGTGTGCCGTGTCCAGTCCCTTCTTGGTCTGTTTATACTGGACATGAATGTCTGAGCATGTCCACACATGGGTCACCATTTCACAGGTGCAAAGTCACTATTCAGGAATCATGTCTACTAAATCTTTTATAACCCATGTAAAGCGTAGCAAGATGGTGCTGGGCACAAAGTATCCCAAACTCAGATATTTATTCCAGAGATGTAGCTTTCTAATGGCCATCTATCCACATGGCCATCACTAACCTCATTAACATCCTCTTTTCCTGCTGAAATTCTCATTTCCTGAAAAATAGCTTGATTCAATTCCCATGCACCAACAAAGACTGGGTTGTTACAATGGTTTAAATGTATGCCGGCCATTAGAGAAAGCCCAGTGGAGTTAGCCTCAGATAGTTGTGGGGGTCTTACTCCAACTGTAAATAATCTCGAGAAGATAAAGGCATCACCAAATAAGGTCTCCATTTGATGTAGATAAATGACTAAGTATATCCAAAATACTTAAACATAGAAAGCCTTATAGACCTGATCCATATCCCAGAAACCCCATTGTGCTCATATTTTAAAATAATGACAACAGCTGTGTTATAAAGAAAAAATAAGACTCAATTGTTATCAAGAGTAACTATTTTCATATAATTACAGTAGAAACTCTCTTATCCAGTCCAATTTGGATTGGTTAGCCAAATGAAAAAGTTAGTTAAGGGGATGATTTTCATACAGACTTTACTACATTTTATTTTCAGTTACAGAATAGCAATGGAAGATTATTTGGCAATGTTTGGATGTAGGGCCAAGCTTTTTTTCTTTTCTTTTCTAAACATAAAAGCCCACCAATTGGAGTTCTTAGTCATCCTTTAAGCATAAACGGTAGCCAAGTGAATTATCTAAGTACAGAATGCTTCCAGATTTCCCCATCTTTTAGAGCTGCAGCAATTGTTTTTGGGAATCACCTTTATGGAGTTATTCTATAGAAGTCACCTTATTTTTTACAGAAACAAATTTCTTTTTGTACAGTACTTGTATTTCATTCATTTACAAAATAAAAGGTCATGTGATTGAAAGGACAACTGGAGACCATCACAACTGACTGATGCTAAGCATTCCATGTCGCTGGGGTGGGAGTTGCAGGTGGGGACTGATGTACAAGGTCACATGGAGAGTGTATCCCTAACCCCGAGCCTTCCGAGGGGCCTGGGCAGCCCTCAATGTTAGTATCAGTATGTTTGACAGAGGGAATGGTGGCTACTGCTTCATTCAGGAAGTAACTTAGGTAGACTTTCTTTTGCTCACAGCAATTTTAAAAGCTGTTGTATTTTGTTCTGGTTTGTTGAAAATAAATATCCTGCCTGCCTGTTCACACTTGTGTTTACTCAGGTAATCTCTTCAGCATAGGTTGTACACAAGCTTCTGCCAAACTTAAGAAATTTTCAACTAATTTTGCCTTGGTGGAGTTCCAACTGATGAAACTCTTTCCAGTGCGTAACCCTCCAGTCATCCCTAAAACCTGCATCTTCTGTGATGACACACATACATAAAAATTACAGTGATCAGTAAATTCAGGATTTCTGAAAAAACTTAAACATTTATAGAGCTTAATTATATGCCAAGTGCACTTCAAGCACTTAGAAATAATAACACTTTTATTCCTCTTAACATCTCTTTGAAGTAGGTGTTCTCCATAACCATCTTGCAGGTGAAGAGACTGAGCCAGAGAGAGGTTAAGGAACATAGCTGGGATTTGAACCAAGGCAGGCTGAGCCAGAGTCTCTCTCCATGGCCACATCTCCTTCGTGCTTTCCCAGGGCTGAAGTTGCTCTACAGAGGGAGCATTGGAGACATGATCCAAATGAACACTTTGACATACAAATCTTTTACAATTGACAGCTCACTCCAATAAGCACAAATGATAGATTCTCAGCAAAACACATCAGGAGGTATCAGCCTGGGGGAGGTAAGGTGAATATGGTTTCCCAAGTTACCTGTTTCCTTGGGGAAGAAATGCTTGAGTTGGTGGCTGTGGTAGATTTCCAGCCTGAAATGAGGAGACCACAGAGGAAGCAAACAAAAGAAAGCAGCAAGCCTGCTGCTGTGCATTGTCTGAGGGCTCAGGGTTGACCAGGCAGCGCCTAACGCGAGGGTCAGCAAATCACAGCCCATGGACCAAATTTGGCCCTCACCTTGTTTTTGTTAGTAAAGTTTTATTGAAACACAGTCATGCGCATTTATTTATATACCACCAAATGCTTTTGTATTTGGCTGCTTTTGCTCTACAATAGCAGAAGTAAGTAGTTGCAACAGAGACCTAATAGAAATAAAAATAAATAAAATATTTACTGTCTGGCCTGTTACAAAGAATGTTTGCTAACCTTGGCTCTAAAGGATCAATTCTATACAAGACAGTTCTCTATGAAGTATGACTGTAACTGTGTTTTAAAAAATGTTCTGGAACCTTGCCATAGTGGATTAATTCCTCAAGGTTATCCCCAACCATGAGAGGCAAGCCAAGTGATTAACTAAGCCACTGACACTGTCCTATGACACAAATTTCCCCTCAATTTCCCCTTCATGGGTGCCTTGCTTCAGGGTATGCTAAGGAGATCCTTCCAGATGGGATTTTTGACATTGTACAAATGCACTGTCTTCCCATCTATGCCCTGACACCCCTGCGTCTCTATCTGCAGGTCTCTGTGGCTTAGAAGCTGGTGTCTCTCACAGACCCTGTAGCTTGGAGCTGAGGAGGAGCTGAGAAGGTAGCTTTGGCTCTGACTGTAGAGCAGGGACAATCTTTTCACAGATCATTTGTTTCTTCAGGCATGGCACTGTCTTAACAGCTTGGGCTACTCTAAACGTAAAAGCAAAGACTAAATTTGAAAGGAAAGAAGACCTAGTCAATGGACCAGAAGCTGCACCACATATGAGTCTCTACATAGCCCATGGAGTCAGAAAGGTGGTGGGTCTAGTGGGCAGCACACCAGCCCAGCTATGAGAAGACCCCAGTCCTCACGCTGATTCTTCCACTTACCAGCTGCATGACCTTAGGCAAGGGACACATCTGCCCCAGACCACACAGGATTAGACAGTTAACCCTGACATCCCTTCTAGCACTAAAATTCTAGGATTCTACGATGCCAGCCTTAGGATGCTGGGCTGTTACCACCAGTGCCTGGCACACAGCAGGCACTATTTAAATATTAATTACCATTATTGTTTTGTAAAGCCACAAGGCATGCCTTTAAATAAAAATGTGGCTCCTTCCCCAATGTAACAACAAATGACCTAGAAGCAAGTTCTAAACAACAGCATATTACTGTAAGCCATGAAGATTGTAATTCCTACTGGCTGCCTTCTCAGTACAAATAAATAAAGCTTTTTCCCCCAGTTATTATTGGTGGTGGTACTTGAATCCAAAACCCAAGCCTTTCCTGAGTATCTCCTACTGGAGAACCGGTCATTGAGGCAAAAGGCTATAGTTTGTACTGTAAAGTAGGCTTTATTCCCCCCTGAAAATCTCAATGCAGATTGGGACTCAGAACTGGTATTCAAGATTTGGAAAATACCTTTTACCTTCTGCCCATAATAAATATAGTCTATAAACCTTTTGTGTATGTGGAGGGGGGAATGGTTGTCTAGCAACATGATAAACGGCATTCAGTCTTAAGTTTTCAAACCAAATTAGTCAATTATGGGTAGAGCCAAACTGTGAGTACTTGTCACAGCCCCTCAGGCCTCACCACTTTCAGCTACTAGGATCTGCAACTTTTTGCCTGAGAGTTTCTCTGAGAAGACACAGAACCTGCTCTGTTATAGGCCTGGCAGGCTGGAAGTACTGGAGCATTACCACCCACCCCTCGCCGCCCTCCCTAGGGACTGACAATTGATGTCAGTACCCCAGCTCCCTCATCCCTCAGGTGGGAGAACTGAACCACCTGTTCTATACCACCTGTTCGAGAGTTTCTCCCATGAGTTTAAGCCGTAATCATCTACCCTGCAACTTGCTTGATAAGAAAAGCTTCATTGCTTGTCTCACTTCTCCCCTCCCCTTTGTTTGTTTTGTTGCACCTTTCCTTTCATTCAAATCTTTGTCTTAAGCTCTGTTTCTGGGGAATCCAAAACTAAGAAAATGGATGCGACTTAATTAATTCTTTTTAGTTTGATTAATAAGCATTTTCAACTCTATTAATCAGTAGAATATGAGGTACAAGCTATTGTTAGCCAAGAAATCAGAACAGATTTTAGAAAAATATTGAGAGCATAAAAATCAGTGAAAAAGCTAAACCTAAACAGCAGTGGGAAAGAGTCCAAGCTTGCTGTGGTCTTTTCCGTTAAGTCAAATTCACTGCAGTTACATGAGGTTAGTTCGGGTTCATGGTGACTTTCCAAGAGATGAATTATCTTCCCATTATTTCACATGTGTCCACAAACCTCTGGATTCTTAGAATTTTTTTCCCAGTTAAAGTATTTTTATTTGAATGAATAGAACAATGAAATAACTTTATCTTATTTAGCAGATATAGTGTATCAAGCATAGCAAATTCATTTTTGGCCACTCTTACAGAAATCTGTAAGTCTTGTGTAGTAAACCCATTTTATTGGGGGAAGCTGGTAAATCATGTGGAAGGTTAATTTTCTGACCCCGCTGCACCTAGCTGGTAATGACAGAATCCAGATTCAAACACCTATCAGTCCTCTTCCAAATGTCATGCTCAATTTCCTCCCTATGCCACTTCCACGAAAGACATATGGCTATTACCCGTCAGGCATGAGAGGCATTGAGACTGCGAAAATATAATATGACACATTCCTGTGATTATGATATGATTAGGGTCCCCAGACTCAGCAAAGAGAAACAAAGAATGTCCAGTTAAACTTGAACTTAAGATAAACAATAATTTTGGGGGTATAAGTATGTCCCACACAATATGTTGGGTACACCTACAGTAAAAATTATCTGTTTGATCCAATAAATTTTTTACAAAGGTATTTGCTGTTTATCTGAAATTCAAATCAACTGGACACCCCATATTTTATCTGGCAGTGCTAGATATGATGCTTAGCTTATCGTTTTATTTAGTTCATACATTAATCAAAACTTAGCATACTATCTATGACAGGAGCAATGAATTTTTAATTTTTGTTTTTGTTTTAGTATGGTAAGAGCACTTAATATAAGATCTACCTTCTTAACAGATTTCCAAGTGTAAAAGGCAATATCACTGACTATAGGCACAATGTTGTACAAGAGATCTCCAGAACTTATTAATGGAATTTCTATTGAATCCTGGACATCACTGCAATCATTTCTCAACACCGTGCAGCTATGAATATGTCGATCTTGATATCCTCTTATCCAGGTGGCCAGCAGATTTCAGCCCAGAGGACAGGCTCATCCTCAGAGATCAAGGTTTCTTTTACACTGTAGAGACTCCATGAATTTACAGCAGGCAGCCTTAAGCTAGATCAGACCTGATTGTCAGAAAGTTCTGAATGCAGGCTAAACACAAATCAAAACCTTACGGTTATATCTAAGAAGGAAAACAGTAGAAATAGGACACATTTACAAAGCAATACTGTCAAAGGTATCAATTACAGTCCCAGCAGGAAGAGAAATTTATTTAATTAAAAAAATTTAATTAAAAGACTGCTTACAGAGGTGTAAGCAGCTTGAAAGAAGAACTAGAAACATTGATGCACCCAGAAACCAGCACCAGCAAGATGTTGTTGCTCCCTGTAGGGCTAAGAGTGCAACCGGAGAAAATAGTGTCATGGAGCTAGTCAGAGTTGGAGGCCATGGAGGGCCAGGAGCTGCAATTGTAGAAAGATACAGCTGCTGCCAGTGAAGATGTGCTAAAGGAGAAAGGAACTGGAGGGAAATAAACCGGACTGTCTTCCCGCCCTGCCTTTGATCTCCTTCTAGTGCCTCTCCTTGGCCGAACCCAAAGAAGTCAGAGGACAAAGGAGTGGGTGATGCAGCTGGCGAGGCCAGCCCCATGGATCGGGGGCAGGGCACAGAAGAGCTGAAAGTAACTGTGGGGTGAGGAGTGGGACAGACGTAGCAAACCCACCAGTATGTGTGTGCAGAGCAGAACAGGCGGGAACGTCACTCTTCGCGGGTAGATTCGTAGTCATTTATTTCCTTAGTTCATTTTTTCTATCACTTTATTATAAAAATATTCAAACATGCAGAAAAGTGAAAGAATTTTAGAGTGAACATGTGTATACACACCACCTGAATACTGCCATTAGTATTTTTCTATTCTTGCTTTATCACATATCTATCCAACAATCTATCCCTCTCTTCATCCATCAGGGAATCTTGTTTTGTTTACCTTCCTTTTAATTTTTTTTTTAATTCAAAGATAAAATTGTAGGTATTTGTCATGTAAAACACGATGTTTTAAAATATACAGACATTGTAGCATGGTAAAATCTAGCTAATTAGCAAACGCATTACCTCGCATAATTATTTTTGTGGTCATGACTCTTAACATCCACTCTCTTTGCATTTTTCAAGAATACAATGTATCGTCATTAATTATAGTCACCATGTTGTACAATAGATCTCTTGAACTTATTCCTACCTAACTGTAATTCTGCACCATTTAACCAACATCTCCACCTCTCCACCCACTGTCTCTGGTAACTACCATTATACTCTCTATACCCATGAGATCAACTTTTTAAAATTCCACACATGAATGAGGTCCATTTGTCTTTCTGTACCTGGCTTATTTCACTTAACATAATGCCTTCCAGGTTCATCCATGTTGTTGCTATCACAGGATGTCCTTCTTTTTTATGGCTGAATCTCATTGTGTATATGTACCACATTTTCTTTACTCATTCATCTGTTGATGGACACTTAGGTTGATTCTGTATTTTGGCTATTAAGAATAGTGCTGCAATAAACATGGGAGGGTGGATAGCTCTTCAAGATATTGATTTCATTTCCTTTAGATATGATATATATACATATATATATAGATATATGTATATACCCAGTAGTGGGATTGGTGGATCATACAGTAGTTCTATTTTAATTTTTTGAGAAACCTCAAAAAATACTGCTTTCCATAAAGGCTAATTTACATTACCACCAACAGTGTGTAAGGATTCCCTTTCCTACACATCCTCACCAACACTTATCTTTTTGATAATAGCCATTCGAGCATGAGTGAGGTAGAATTTCATTGTGGTTTTGATTTGCATTTCTCTGATGATTAGTGATATTGGGCATTTTTCCTATTCCTGTTGGCCATTTGTTATGTGTTTTTTTGAGAAATGTCTATTCAGATCTTTTGCCCATTTTTTAATCAGGTTATTTGTTTTCTTTCTATTGAGTTGTTTGAGTTCCTTATATATTTTGGATATTAATCCCTTATAAGATATATACTTTTCAAATATTTTCTCCCATTCTATAGGTCCTCTCTTCACTCTGTTGATTGTTTCCTTTGCTGTGCAGAAGCTTTTTTGTTTGATATATCCCATTTGTCTATTTTTGCTTTTTGGGTCATAAGCAAAAATCATTGTCCAGACCAAAGTCATACAGCTTTCCCATATGTTTTCTTGTAGTAATCTCATAGTTTTTAGTCTTACATTTAGGTCTTTAATTCACTTTGAGTTGATTTTTTTTATATAGTGAGAGATAAGGGTCTAATTTTATCCTTGTGCATATGGATGTCCGGTTTTCCCAGCACCATTTATTGAAGAGACTGTCCTTTCTCTATTGCATGTTCTTGGCACCTGTGTCAAAAATCAGTTGGCTTTAATATGTGTATTTATTTCTGGTCTCTCTATTCTGTTCCATTAGTCTATGTGTCTATTTTTATGACAGTACCATGCTGTTTGGTTACAGCTTTGCAGTGTACACACACACACACACACACACACACATACACAAACACACTACAAAGTATATATTTTTTCTTTTTAGAGATAGGGTCTCACTCTGTTGCCACTGATCATAACTCACTGCAGCTTTGAATTCCTCGGTTCATGTGATCCCCTTGCCTCAGCTTTCCAAGTATCTGGGATTACAGGGATGAGCCACCATGCTTGGCTTGTAGTATATTTTGAAGTCAGGTAGTGTGATACCTCTAGCTTTATTCCTTTTGTTCAAGATTGCTTTGGTTATTCAGGGCCTTCTGTGGTTCCATATAAATTTTAAGACTGTTTTTTTCTATTTCTGTGAAGAATGTCATTCATATTTTGATAAAGATTTCACTGAATCTGTGGATTACTTTGAGTAGTATGGACATTACAACAATATTAATTCTTCCAATCCATGAACACAGGCTATCTTTCCATTTATTTGTGTTTTCTTCCATTTCTTTCATTAATGTTTTATAGTTTTCAGTGTAGAGAGCTTTCACCTCCGTAGTTAAATTTATTCTTAAGTATTTACATTTTTTGTAGCTATTATAAATGAGATTTTTTTTAATATTTCTTTTTCTGATGGTTTGCCATTACAGTATAGAAAGACTATTGATTTTTGTAGGTTAACTTTGCAACTTTACTGAATTTGTTTATTGCTTCTAACAGTTTTTTGGTGGAGTCTTTAGATCACATCATCTGCAAACAGGAAAAATTTGACTTCTTTCTAATTTTAGATGCTTTTTATTTACCTTGCTTAATTGCTCTGGCTAGAACTTCTAGTACTATGAAGAATAAGAGTAGAAAAAGTGGACATCCTTGTCTTGTTCCAGATCTAAGAAAAAAGCCTTTCAACTTTTTCCTGTTTTGGTATTAGCTGTGTGTTTGTCATATGTGACCTTTATTGTGTTGAGGTATATTCCTTCTATACCTAATTTTTTGAGAGTTTTTATAATGAAGGGATGTTGAATTTTGTCAAATACTTTTTCTACATCTATTGAGATGATCATATAATTTTGTCCTTCATTCTGTTAATATGATGTATCATGTTTACTGATTTGCTTATGTTGAACCATTCTTGCATCCCTAGGATTAATCCCATTTGATCATCATGGATGATTTTTTAATGTGTTGTTGAATTTGGTTTGCTAATATTTTGTTGAGGATTTTTACATCTGTGCTCATTGGGGATATTGGCCGGTAGTTTTCTTTTTTGTTGTGTCCTTCTGTGGTTTTGTATCAGGGTAATTAATGCTGGCCTCATAGAATGAGTCTGGAAGTATTCCTTCATCTTCATTTTTTTTGGAAGTTTGAGAAGAATTTATATTAGTTCTTTAAATGTTTGATAGAATTTACTAGTGAAGCCATCATATCCTGGGTTTTTCTTTGATGGGAGACTTTTTTTTACTGATTCAGTCTCCTTAATCATTATTGGTTTGTTCATATTTTGTATTTTTTCTTAATTCAATCTTAGTAGGTTATATATGTCCAGAAATTTATCCATGTCTTAGGTTATCCAATTTGTGTATGTATAATTGTTTTTAAGAGTCTTCTATGACCCTCTGTATTTCTGTGGTATCAGTTATATCTCCTTTTTCATCTCTGATTTTTATTTGAGTCTTCTCTCTTTTTTTCTTAGTTTAGCTAAAGATTTGTCAATTTTGTTTATCTTTAAAAAAAACCCAACTCCTTGTTTTGTTGATCTTTTGTATTATTTTTCTGGTTTCTATTTCATTTATTTCTTCTTTGATCTTTATTATTCCTTTGCTTCTACTAATTTTGGGTTTAATTTGTTCTAGTTTTTCTAGTTCCTTGAGATGCAATGTTAGGTTGTTTAATTGAGATATTTCTTCTCTTCCTATTAGGCATTTATTGCTATAAACTTTCCTCTTAGAATTGTTTTTCTGTATCCCATAGGTTTGGGTATGTTGTGTTCCTATTTTCCTTTGTCTCAAATTTTGTTTTTAATTTCCCTTTTCATTTCTTAATTGACCCACTGGTTATATGGGGGCATGTTCTAGTTTTATACCATTGTGATCTGAAAAGACACTGATATAATTTTAATCTTAAATTTGTTAAGGCTTGTTTTGTGACCTACCGTATGATCTATCCTGGAGAATGTTTCATGTGTGGTTGAGAAGAATGTGTTTTCTGAAGCTGTTGAATAGAATGTTTGTTATGTGTCTGTATGTCTGTTAGGTCCACTTGGTCTAGCATGCAGTTTAAATCCAATGTTTCTGTGTCTTTGTTTGCTTGCTTTGGGTTTTTGGTTTTTGGTTTTTGTGTTGTGTTGTTTTTGCTATTTTCTGTCTGGATAATTTATCCATTGCTGAAAGTGGGATGTTAAAGTCCCCTACTATTATTGTATTGCAGTCTCTCTTGCCTTTCAGATCTATTAACATTTGCTCTACATATTAGGTCCTCTGATGTTTGCTGCACATATATTTACAATTGTTATATCCTCTTCCTGAATTGATCCCTTTATCATTATAAAAAGACCTTCTTTGTCTCTTTTTACTATTTTTTACTTAAAATCTATTTTAACTGATATAAATATAGCTGCTCCTGCTCCCTTTAGGTTTCCATTTGCATGGACTATCTTTTTCCATCCCTTCACTTTCAGTCTTTTTCTTAAAGTTGAAGTGAGTCTCTTGTAGGCAGCATTTTAGATGGCTCTTGTTTTTTTTTTAATCCATTCAGCAACTCTATGTGTTTTAATTAGAGAATTGAATCCATTGACATTCAAAGTAATTATTGGTAAGGAAGCACTCACTACTGCCATTTTGTAAATTGTTCTCTGTTTTATAGGTCCTTTCTTCCTCTCTTACTGTCTTTCTTTGTAGTTAAATAATTTTCTCCAGTAGTACTTTTAACATCACGCTTTTTATTTTTAGTGTATATATTATAGGTTTTTTGCTTTGTGGTTATCATGAGTCTCACAAAAAAGATCTTGTAGTTATAACAGCTTATTTTAAGCTGATAACAACTTTGAGCACAAAAAAAAAAAGCTTAACACTTTAATTCCACTTCCCCTCCACATTTGGAATTTTTAATGTCACAATTTATATCTTTTTATATTGCATATCCCTTATCAAATGATTATAGTTATTATTATCTTTAATAATTTTATATTTTAACCTTAATACTAAATGTATAAATGATTCATACATCACCATTATAGTATTAAAGTATTTTGAATTTAACTGTGTTCTTGATCTTTCTAGAGAGTTTTATACTTTCAGATGTTTTTGTGTTACTCATTAACATCCTTTTCTTTCATCCTTTCTTTCTTGAAGAACTCCCTTTAGCATTTCTTGTAAGACGGTTCTGGTTGTGATAAATTTCCTCAGCTTTTCTTTGTGTAGGAAAGTCTCTATCTTTAATTTCTGAAGCACAGCTTTTTGGGGTATGATATTCTTGGTTGAAAGTTTTTTCCTTCAAAAGTTCGAATATATAACCCCACTATCTCCTGGACTGTAACGTTTCTGCTGAGAAGTCTGCTGCTAGGCATATTAGAACTCCCTTATATGTTATTTGCTTCTTTTCTCTTGCTGGTTTCAAGATCCTATCTTAGTCTTTGATCTTTGACAACTTGATTATAATATGTCTTGGGGTAGCCTTATTTGGATTGAATGTGATTGGATATTTTTGATCTTCTTGTACCTGAATATTTATATCTTTCTCCAAGTTTAGAAAGTTTTCTGCTGTTATTTCTTTAAATAAACTTTTTACCCCTTTATCTTTCTTCTACTCCCTCTTGAACACCAATGACTTGTACATTTGTTCTTTTGACACTATTCCATAAATCTTATATGCTATCTTCATTCTTGTTCATTCTTTTTTTCTTTTTTCTTCTCTAACTGTATATTTTCAAATAAACTGTGAGTTCACAGATTGTTTCTTCTGCTTAATCAATTTAGCTGTTGATACTCTCTAATTTATTTTTCATTTTGTTCATTATATTTTTCAGCTCCAGGTCTTCTGTTTCTTCTTCTTCCTTCTTCCTTCTTCTTCTTCTTCTCCTTCTCCTTTCCCTTCCCCTTTCACTTCTCCTCCTCCTTCTCCTGTTCCTCTTCTTTCTTCTCCATCTTCTTTTTTTAAATTTCTATCTCTTAAATGTCTCAATGTGGTCATTTATTCTTTTCTTCATTTCATTGAATTTTTTCTTGGCATTTTCTTGAAGTTTGTTGAGCATCATTAAAACTTTTTAAATTCTTTCTCAGGAAGTTTATACATATTTCTCTTTTTGAGGTTCAGTCACTGATTCCTCATTTTCTCCATTTACTGATATCATGTTTCTTTGATTTTTCTCAATCCTTATGGTGGTGTGCCAATGTCTGCATATTAAAGAAGTGGGTACTTATTCCAGTCTGGCTTTATCTGTGAAAGTCCTTCAACAGTAAGCCTGTCTAGAGATTCCAGGCAGGTCATGGTAAGATCCCTAAGCCCATGACTGCTAAAGACATTGCAGTGCTGAGGGCACACTAACTGCTGCAGCAGCAGACTGGAGTCCCATCACTGCCAAAGCTGGCATAGCACTGGGCTGGAATACCTGATACAGTGCTAAGGCACACTCAAAGCCCATGGGTACTGAAGCTAGTACAACACTGGAGCACAGCTGAAGCCCATGGCTTCTAAGGCCTTCCTGTCACTGTGGATTATTTGGAGTCCAAGGCTGTGTAGTTGCCCAACAGTGGTGCAGGCTAGAACTTGAGTCTATCTTGCAGGGGCTATGAGTTCCCATCTGGTGCCAGAGTAGGTCTAGAGGCTCAGTCCATGGGTATCAGCCTGAGGTCAGAGGCCATAGGGGTCTTCCCAATGCAGGGTTTTACTGTGGTGGGCCTGGTATTGAGGTACAAGGCAAAATCCTATGCTTACTTCCTTTTCTTTCCCCCAAGTGGATACCACCTCTCTCTACACTGTGCTGCCTGGGGTTGGGGAAGAGGTGACATGGATGATGTAAAATGTCCTTTCTACCTTCTTCAATGTGTTTGTCATTATTATTATGCTAAACTAGGTACAATGGTCTCTCACTTATTGTCCTTAGCTCTTGCGAAGGTATTTTCATGCATGAATAGTTGTTCAAATTGATGTTTATGCAGGGGAACAGTCATTGAAGAGTACTATATCATTGTCTTGCTCTGCCTGCCTCTCCTAAATTTTATTTTTTGATGTATTCGAAAGTAAATTTCAGACACAAGTACACTTCCCCCTAATACTTCACCATCATATAATTTACTTAGTTCATTATTAATTGCTACTATAATGCAGTTCACTTTTAGGAGATACACACACACACACACACACACACACATCTCAAGAGCCAACTGATGAATGTTTCAATCAATTGATTGCTTTCAATAGCACAGCCCAGGAGCATTCATTTTATCAGGCATGTTGGTCCTTAACAAAACAAAGACAGAAAAATCCTTTGCAAACACTCTAGCTTTTGACTGCTTTACTTTCAAGGGATTAGAGAATTGATCTTCATAAGCAAGCCAGGGTCAGCACAATAAAACTGAAGAAGAATGTGGAAGAACTGGAGTACTGTTTTACTTACGACATCATAGTCAGATCTCATTAAGGCAGATGGACTAGCTTTATCTCCTCTCCTGCAACTTGACCTTTTCAATCATACCTGATGCCATTTGAGCACGTCTCATTTTCCTTTGATTTTAAAGACAAATAGGGGAAGGAAAGGTGTTGAATATTGGACTATTTTAACCCCTCCTCATCCACTATCTTTTGATGTATGAATAAATGGTATTGCCTTTGCTCCTTAACCTTCAAAGACATGATAAAAAGCAGGTCTGAAGCAGCCCCATGTGTTACCTCAAACTCCACCTGTTCTCTGAGTATTGAAGATGACATATTTTACAGCATGGACTCAATCAGAGTCACCTTAAAATTCCACAATTCCAATAGCCTTTAGCAGTAACTAGGTGGGATTTAAATTACATAGTGCTACAGAGTGACTCCCTGGGGTGTTCCTTCTCTAAATCATACTGCAGTGTGGGTTTTCAAATATCTGCATAGGTTGAGCAAAAATGTTGACACATGGAAGTGACACCTTTCCTAATTGAAATTAATTTGGGAGCTGGGAGTAGGATCAAATTAATCACATAATGTGAAAACACATTTGCCCAAAATGAGGCCATGGTTTTCCCTTCCATAGCTGTCTGTGAAGGGTCAACTATATGCAAGACACTCCATTAGGCAATGGAGGGGATACAAAGGTAGAAAAGTCATGTTGCTTTTCTTGACAAAGTTACAAATCTAATAGAAGACATGGGTCAGGTATACAGATAACACAATATGAAGTAGAACGGGAGAAGAAAGGGATGGCTTCTGCCTGGGAGAGTACACAAAGACTTCACAGAACAGGAGGCAATTGAGCCATGCTTTAAAGAGTCATTGACTTTCCTTGGACAGAGATGAGGGAAGGATATACCAAGGGGTCAAATCAACACGCAGACAACATTCAGCATTGGGAAAGTAAAGAGAAGGTCTATGGAATAGCAAATAATCTAGCTTGGCTGGAATTTAGGCTGGAATGTATTCAGTAAGAAAGCAAAGTAAGTTGGGGCTATATTGTGAAAGACCACAGATGCTCAGCTTTAGAGTTTAGAAAGCAGTAGTGATCCAGAAAAGAATATTAAACACAAAAGTGACAGGATTAGAACTGCATTTTGAGAAGATTACTCTGGCAGAGAGTATAATTGCATCAAAACGGTGAGAGAAAAGACATCATAGAAATAGCATCTTTTACATTTATTCTCTTAATATTGCAGTAAAAAAAGTAGCTAAGAAATATTTTGATATTCCAACTGCAAATAACCTCTTTTTGGTTAGGGAGCCATATAACTTACACCTGAAAATCTATTACTACTGCAGTGGTTTGGTCTTTTCTTCTTTATTTTGTACAAAGCCCAAAACAAATGTTAGCTGTTTTTATTAAACTCAAAGTTTACTCTAAGTCTTTTATCAATGATATGAACTTCATGACTAACTAATATAGACACCAAAAGTCATCATTTGGGGAAATAAACTCCAAGAATCCATAATATGAAATTAAAGAAATGAAATTTTTTTCATTTCCATTTTCATGGTCACCTAAGCTCAATTGCACATTTGTGTCAATGTTGTCAATATTTGAGGTTATATCAAATATGGAAAAGCCAACATCTCTACCACTACATAAACTCTATAAAACTTTATGAAACTAATTAATAAATACTCATTTTGGAGTGTCCATTATGTGCCAAATGTTTAGGTACTTTTGTAGGTGTATCTTCATTCACCATATTATCTCATTTATCACACAAAACTCTTGTGGTAGGTATTATGAATCTTAAACTTCAGATGAGAAATGTAAGGCATAAAGAGACTAAGTTACTCTGAGACCAGACAGCAATAAATTTCAAGATAGACTTCAAACTCAGGTCTGCCTGATGGGAGACTCCCCTGATGGGAGTCTTTTTACAATTCCTCCAAACTGAAGGGATACGTGTTATATGTGTAGGTTGTAGCTAAGCCTATCAATTACTTTAAAACAGATATCAATGAATGCTTCTTTTTGCAATCTAATGGTTTATTTACACCAATTAGGAATTCCCAGAACATCAAAGAAATGTTTGAGAAACTAACAGAAAATCTTGAGACTGGAATGATAAACCATAAAATATGCCACATTGAAGGTCTAGCAAATATCATTTGCTACAAAAGAGGATGGCTGAATAGTAGAGGGATGGAAAGGGGCAAAGCAAGGTTGAGTCATCTGGGTGATCCCTGAGATCCTGAAAAGGTCATCTATAGGAAACATCTGGGAGGATTCTGGGGATAGCCTCCAGCTACTACAGCTGCTTCTCAGTTGCAAACAGCCCCACAATCATCAAGTATTTTGCAAAACTAGCCACGTTCCCAGCACACCAACCACCCAGGAACATGACTGGAAGTAGTCCAGGTCACTCTACAGTGTCTCATGACATGCATGGAGCCTTTCTAAGTGAAGTCTGGATGAGGAAGATGTCTTGTTGGTGAGGTCCCTCCTGGTTGCAGAGCTAAACTCAGGCATATTGTGATGATCACACTCTTATCCATTTGGTGCAGAAACACCTCTAAGTTGGTGTGAAGAAACAAGGGATTGGACAACCTAGATTCATGTCCTGGCTATGACTTTTTCCTTTTTGCTAAGTCATCTGCCTTGACTTCCTAGTGGGGCAAGGATTACAAAGATCAGATGAGATCATTTCTATGAAAGTTCTTTGAAAAGTGCAATGGTTCAACAAAATGTATCAATTTGTTTTCACTGGGATCAATCCACACACACCATCTTCACCCTCACCAAAGCAGGCTGTGTTGTCTAAAAAAAATTGATATATATATATATAGAGAGAGAGAAAGAGAGAGAGACAGAGTCTCACTTTGTTGCCCAGGCTAGAGTGCCGTGGCGTTAGCCTAGCTCACAGCAACCTCAAACTCCTGGGCACAAGCGATCCGTCTGCCTCAGCCTCCCAAGTAGCTGGGACTACAGGCATGCGCCACAATGCTCGGCTAATTTTTTCTATGTATATTTAGTTGGCCAATTAATTTCTTTCTATTATTAGTAGAGACAGGGTCTTGCTCTCGCTCAGGCTGGCCTCGAACTCCTGACCTTGAGCAATCCACCCGCCTCGGCCTCCCAGAGTGCTAGGATTACAGGCGTGAGCCACCGTGCCCGGCCAGATGTGATGTTTTGATACAGGCATACAATGAGAATTAATCAAATCAGGGTAATTGGGGCATGCATCACCTCAAGCATTTATCATTTCTCTATGTTAGGAACATTCCAATTACACTCTTTTAATTATTTTAATGTATACTCTAACTTATTATTAATTATAGACACTTCATTGTGCTGTCAAATATTGATAATTCTATCTAACTATATTTTTGTACCCACTAACCATCTCCACTGTATCATCTCCTCCCCCTACCCGTCCCAGCCTCTAGTAACCATCAGTCTATTCTGTCTCCATGAGATAAATTGTTTTTTAATATTTAGCTGCCACATATGAGTGAGAACACATAAGATATGTCTTTTTGTGCTTTGCTTATTTCCCTTAATGTATTGTTCTCCAGTTCCATGCATGTTATTGCAAATGGCAGGATTTCCTTCATTTTTGTGGCTATATAATATTCCATTATGTATATATACCACGATTTTTTAATTCATTCATCTGTTGATGGACACTTAGGTTGTTCTGAATCAGTTTTGTATCAGAGTCAATAATGATGTGCTTTTCCCTATCAAGTTGTCCTGTGTGTCCTCCAAAGCATTGGTGATACAGCATTTCTTTAAGAAATGTTCCTCTGTTTTAGTTTCTAGGATTTTCTATGAAGCCACTGACACCCATTCTCAAGTTTTAATATATATGTAAATCTTAATGTGAAAAATTCCATGTCAAAAATTGGTAAAATGTGTGTGTTATGCAGAAACATCTCATCTAGGACATGTTAAATGAAAGTAGCAATTTGCAAAAAATGGACAGTGTAAGTCCAGTTATGAAAGAAAAAACTAAGTGTTTCTGTTGCAAACATCATAGAGTGGCTCCCCAGAGCCATTCATAATCCTCTCTTCTTTTTAACGTATAACAGCTTTATTGAGAAATTAGTAAATTTATACTGTTGTGGCTGGGTGTGATGGCTCACGCCTATAATCCTAGTACTCCGGGAGGCCGAGGTGGGAGGGTTGCTCAAGGTCAGGAGTTTGAAACTAGCCTGAGCAAGAACGAAACCCTGTCTCTACTAAAAATAGAAATTAATTGGCCAACTAAAAATATATAGAAAAAAAATTAGCGGGTATGGTGGCGCATGCCTGTAGTCCCAGCTACTTGGGCGCTTGAGCCCAGGAGCCTGAGGCTGCGGTGAGCTACGCTGATGCCATGGCATTCACTGTAGCCTGGGCAACAGAGTGAGACTGTCTCAAAAACAAAAAAAGTCCCATCTAGGCTAGGATTCTGGGGCATCTGGATTGTTTTCCTACAAGTCTTCTTTGGAAGGGAAAAAAGCATCTTTAAGGAAAATAACAATGTAAACGCTGATTTCACATGGCACAGTGCATTCGTTCACAGCTATACCGTCACTGTCCCTCTCCACCCTCCCACTGGGGGACAGTGCCATGCTCCACAGAGGCTGCCTACCGGTGTCTGAAATTCAGGGCAGGGCCCCCCCTTTCTGTACTGCTACAACCCAGTACCATAATGTGCTCATTAGATGTTTCCTGAACAAAGAATCTTCTTAGCGAATGCCAAAAAGGTTTACTTATTATAATAATAACATCCTTATTACATATTATTATAAGATGCTTTCACTTCTAGAATTAATCCCCAATAAAGCTCCAGCTACTCTATGTAGTGGGTGACCGGCCCCGCCCGGGGAAACAGGGAGCGGAAAAGTCTTGGTCCCGTCACCCACAAGCTCCTGTCTCCCGCCCTGAGTTCTCTCCACAGGTACACGGCGCCCTGCAAAAAACGCCAACAGAAACAACACGGATTGCAAATGAATGGGAAAAGTCTAGGAACAATGGAAGTCTGGGATAACCAATAATAAAAATAATAATGCAATTACAATAATCGGACGGCACAAGGTAAGGCATAGGAACTCAGAGGAGGCAGAGGAGCACAATGGTCAACGCAGGCTTGCCGGAGGTCCGACGAGCAGCATCCAAATCGCACGGTCGCGGCCGCGTAGACACAGCCGCGCACCCTCCCTCACGCATGCGCACTCGCCCGCACGCGCACAGCCACACCCTCGGGCCGGGGCGCGGCGGCAGGGCCTCACCTGTGGGCTGCGAGCGCCGAGCGGCGCCGAGGAGCGCGTCGGGGACCCCCTCGCGCCGCGCCCCGGCCCCGCCCCGGCCCCACTCCGGCGCTCGCCGGGGAACGCCGCCCGCCGCTTGGCCAAGCGGCCCGCGCGCTCTACTTCCGGGGCGGCGTCCTGGCAACCGAAGACGCGACTGCCGGAACCCCGACTATTTCCGGGGTCAGGATTTCCTGGTCTCTACGCTCGCTGTGCCGGGAGCCAGCTATGCCCGGGGCTCAAGTCCCAGGAAACGCCGGGCTGTGCACCCTCGAACCTTCTGGGCCCAGAAGTGAGATCGAGCAGGGTCTGGGGCGCGGCGCTGAGTCCAGCAAGTGGGAGGTGGAGCGCTGTGATGCTGAGGCCCTTGGGTTCAATCCGCTGTTGGAAAATGCGTGCTGTTGGTAGCACCTACCTCGCAAGGTTGTTGTAGGGATAATGGCCTCTCGCGCCCAACCTGCGGGAATCAGTAAATGGCCCAAAGTCCTTCTGGCGCAGCGAGAAGTTTAAAACTGAAACCAGATTTGGATCTGAATCCCAGCTCCAAAAATCAACTTGCTCTGTGGCTTTAGGCGGGTCACTTCTCTGAACCTGAGTTTTCTTGTCTGTAAATTGGGGATAACAACACCTACATTGAAGGGTTGTTGGGAAGATTATTTTAAAAAAAATAAAAGGAAGCCGGTGTGGTGGTGTGCCTCATAGTCCCAACTTACTTGGGAGGGTGAGCCAGGAGGATGGACGGGTTGAGCCCAGGAGTTCAAGTTCAGCCTGCGCAAAATAGTGAGACCCTGTATCTTTTTGTTATAATGATTGTTTATATTTTTTCTTTTTTACAGCTCATGACATGTAGGAGAGCCTGTCTCTAAAAGAAAAATAGTAATGTGCTTGGCATAGCACATGGTAGTCATTCAAATACTTGTTTAATTAATTCATAATAAAAGAGCATGTATCCCAGACATCTCCCAGCTATAAAAGTGCACTTTAGAGGCAGCGTGAAACAGGAGAAAAAATGCTCTCTTCCGTAGCACATACGCTAAAACTGAAACGATGCAGAGAGTTAGCATGGCCCTTGCAAAAGGATGACACACAAATTTGTGAAGCGTTCCACATTTAATTTTAAAAAAAGGGAAACAAAAGGGTTATACCCCTACTCTGATATAGTCTCGCTCTTTGGGTGTGGGCAAACCAGCCTATTAATTGCAATTTCTGGCGGGGGGCAGTGGCTCAAACCTGTAATCCTAGCACTTTGGAAGGCCAAGGTGGGAGGATAGCTTGAGGCCAAGAGTTCCAGACCAGCCTGGACAATAGTGAGACCTCATCTCTACAAAAAATTTAAAAATTAGCCAGGCATGACAGTGCGTGCCTGTAGTACTAGCTACTTTAGAGGCTGAGCCACAAGCATCACTTAAGTTTGAGGTTGCAGTGAGCTATGATCATGCCATTGCACTCTACCTTGGGACACAGAGAAAGACCCTGTCTCAAAAAAGGAAAAAATGTGTGCATGATATATGGCAAAGCATTAATATCCACAATATACACAGTTTTCACAAATCAGTAAGAACAAAATATACAAAAATGGGCAAAAATACTGTTCCTTGTTGAAGCAGTCTACTGTCTACCATCTTTGAGAGTATACTATACTTATAAAAAAATAGGGCAAAAAAGATGGAAACACAAGTTCACAAGTTCCAGAACAGAGGATAAAAAAAGGTAAACATGTGAAAAGATAGGCCGGGAGCAGTGGCTCACGCCTGTAATCCTAGCACTCTGGGAGACCAAGGCGGAAGGATCCTCTGAGCTCAGGAGTTCGAGACCAGCCTGAGCAAGAGCAAGACCCCGTCTCTACCAAAAATAGAAAAAGTTAGCCAGGCATGGTGGCGCATGCCTGTAGTCCCAGCTACTCAGGAGGCTGAGGCAGAAGGATCCCTTGAGCCCAGGAGTTTGAGGTTGCTGTGAGCTGGGCTGAGACCACGGCACTTTAGCCCGGGCAACAGAGTAAGAACCTGTCTAAAAAAAAAAAAATGAGAAGATACCCAAATAACTAATAATTTGAGTCCTGAACCGGGTTAAAAAAAAGAAAGAAAGGAAGAAAAAACAAATAATTAGTGAAATTGAAAATTTTAATTAGCTATTTTGATACATTAAATTGGCAAAAATCTAAAAGATGGCTACAATGTTAGCAAGAATATGGAGCTGGTTGTGGCATGTGCCTGTAGTTGGGAGGATCACTTGAGCCCAGGAAGTTCAAGACCAGCCTAGGAAATATAGGGAGACTGCCTCAAAAAAAAAAAAGAAAAGAAAAGTAGCACTCACATCCTTTACTGGTAAGGGTGAATATTAGTACAGCTTTTGGAAGCCTAGAAATTTGGCAGTATTCATCAAAATTTTATTTTTATTATTATTTTTTCAAGATGGGTCTTGCTATGTTGCCTAGGCTGGTCTCAAACTCAAGGCTTCAAGTGATCCTCCCACCTCAGCCTCCCGAGTAGCTGGGAATTCAGACAGGATGTTGTGCCCAAAAAATTTTAAATTATATATTCTGACCCAAAAATTCCACTTTTAGGAATTTATTCTATAGAATTATCTCACAGGTAAGCAAAGATATGTACAAGAGAGTTTAAAGTAGTATTCTTTTTTTATTTTCTTTTTGTTTTTAGTAAACTTTCCTAATGTGGAAGCAGTATTATTTCTTTTTAAATTTTTTTTTTTTTGAAACAGTCTCACTATGTTGCCCAGGCTAGAGTGCTGTGGCGTCAGCCTAGCTCACAGCAACCTCAAACTCCTGGGCTCAAGCAATCCTCCTGCCTCACCCTCCCGAGTAGCTGGGACTACAGGCATGCGCCACCATGCCCGGCTAATTTTTTCTATATAATTTTTTAGTTGGCCAATTAATTTCTTTCTATTTTTAGTAGAGACGGGGTCTCGCTTTTGCTCAGGCTGGTCTCTCACCGCGCCTGGCCCCCACTCTTTTAAAGTGTGGTAAAATGCACATAAACATAAAATGTACTATCTTAACCATTTTACGTGTACACTTCAGTAGGTGTCAAGTATATTCACATTGCTGTGCAACCAATCTCCGGAACTTTGTCATCTTGCCAAACTGAAGCTCTGCACCTGCTGGACAGTAACTCCCTGGTCTCCCTCCCAGCCCCGGCAACTGCCCGAGGCTTCCTGTCTCCACGAATCTGACACCTCTGGAGACTCCGCAAGTGGACTCACGGCACCTCTGGTCTTTTTGTGACCGGCTTATTTCACTTAGCATAATGTCCTCAAGGTTCAACCCTGTTGGGGTATGTGACAGGATTTCTTTTTTTTAAGGCTGAATAACATCCCATTGTATGTTTACACGACATTTTTAAAAATCCACTCTTCAGTCAGTGGACACTGGGGATGTTTCCACATTTTGGCTGCTGTGATTCATGCTACCGTGAACACAAGTGTATAAATTTCAATGTGAAACCCTGCTTTGATACTTTTGGGCGCATACCCAGCGTGGGACTGACGGATCGCATGGCGATTCTACGTTTAAGTTTCCGAGGAAGCTCCATACCGTTGTCCCCGGCAGCTACCCCAGTTTACATTCCCACAGACAGCGCACAAGGGCTCCAGTTTCTCCGCATCCTCGACATTAACTTGTCATCTCCTCCTTTTTGATAGTAGCCGCCCTAGTGTACGATATCCTCCCCGCCTTGCAAATGTGGGAACTGAAGCTTGAGGCAGTAACTTGCCCAAGCCCAGGCAGCTGTCACTACATCAGTTCACCAGCCCCACTCACGCTGCCACCAGGAGGCCTGCTTGCCCTGGTCAAGGTGCTAGCCAAAAGCACATTCAAGGACTTTGCCAGTGTCCCAGCCCTGTTGCTCCCTAAGGCCACCATGAGGCTCCCATTGACGCCCCAGGCTTTAGCTCACGCAGGGTTTTAGCCCGCCCGGGCCCAGGCTCCAGCAGGGAGCAGCCCTGCACCCATCCCGGCCATGCTCCCCAAGGTGCTGCCCTGCCCTCGGCCTCCAGCAGCCTCAGGGCCTGGGCCACCCTCAGGCACTGGTTTACCAGGGTCTCCACAGCCCCCGCCAGCGCCACGGCAGTGCTGCATGCAACTAGGAAGGCTGCGAGCTGGTGAGAGAACCAGGTGCCCTCACTGACTCATTATCGCCCTTTGCCCATCGTGACCAGCACCTGGAAGGATCCGGGAGGGGCTAGACACCTGGGTTACAGGCTCTGGCTTTGTCAAGTCCATTTCTAGCCCTCAGGGCTGAGGCCCAGAGGGCAGGCAGCCTGGCCTCGGGCAAAAGGGTAGAGTCCCTGGGGTTCAGAAATGGAAGAGAAGAGGTGGGGGTGGGGCAGAGGCTCACACCTGTAATCCCAGAGGTGGGAGAATCGCTTGAGGCTGGGAGTTTAAGACCAGCTTGGGCAACAGTGAGCAGGCAGGCAGGGTGGTGTTGGTAAGAGACGGTACAAGCGTTCCTGCCAATCGGTTCAGCTCCCATCCCGAGAGGAAAGACAGGAGACTGAGAGCTGAGGGCTGCTTCACACCACGACCTCCATGACCCCCAGCAGCCCTCTGAGGTGGACACTGTTGCCCCTGTTTAGCACAGAGCGGGGGAGGTTGGCCCAGGCCCACAGCGCATCTGGGGCCAACACAGACCTGGGCCCCATAGAAAGTCCCCTGGTGGGATGCTCTGGCCAAGGCACACGTGTGGTCCTGAAGGGGCTGCCTGTGGGTATAAAGGAAGGACGCAGCTCTCTACGCCATTCGCTGGAAAGTTTTTTAAAAGGTTTTCTTATCTAATAATTTAATTAGAGATGGGGTCTCTCTGTGTTGTCGAGACTAGTCTCAAAACTCCTGGTCTCAAGGCATCCTCCTGTCTCAGCCTCCCAAGGAGCTGGGACTGTGGGCTCGAGCCACCGTGCTGGGCTCGTTTGCTGGAAACTTTTCCCCCAATCCCAATAGCCCCTCCACAAGACTAGTTCCCTCAGGGCAGAGATTTTGCACACTGTGCCCCTGGGGTCCCAGGGCCCAGGGTAGGTACCTGGGGAAGGTTTGGGAGTGAACCTTGACGTTGGGAGTGACACACATCTGCGCCTGTGTTGTGCACAGTGGGTCTGTGCGGTGTGGCTGACCCTCTCTGGAGTCAGCTTGCTTGTCCAGGAAATGGGCTCATAACACACGCTTCACCAGGTTATAGAAAAGGAGAAATAAAACTGACGCCACGAGTGCTTTGCAGGGGTCTGGGCCAGGGGCTTCCAACCCTCTGGGGTCCGACCTCAGACCTCCTCTCCCAGAGGTCCCCACGCCCCGCAGCTCGGCCCCTGCAGCTGGCTTGGCCAGCAGTGCCCTTCCTTCCGGGCAGAGAGCCAGGCTGGCTCTTTCTGTCAAACGTCAACGCTTGGCCCTTCTGACTTCCGCACCCTGCCTCACACGATTCCTTCTGCCCGGAATGTCCTTAAGTGAAGTATCTGGGTCAAAGAACACGGACATTTTAAATGTCTGGCGCTGTTCACAGGACTGTCCTCCTAAAAGGTTGTGTCCCCGTGTTGTCCCAGCACGGGCGGTCGGGATGGCGGGCTCTGCTCAGCCCTGCCTGCCGCTGGGTCCTCAAAGGCTCAAACTCCGGGCGGCATCGCTGCTTTCCCCTACCTGCCTTCCCCATCAGCGGGGGCAGAGTAGCACATACACTGACTGCTTCAGGAAGGGGGACATGACTGCAGAGCTGTAAACAAAAAGAAAGTATTCCCTATAAGAGGAAAAATCAAAAGCGCTGTGTCTCCCTGGGCCCTCCTCGCTCTGAGGCCGGGCCCGCGGGCCTGGGACGGGGACCTGCACCGCCTGGCCCCCGCCTGCCGGGCCTCGCCCGCTTCCCCCGCTGCGGTGGGAGCGGCAGTTCCCTGTCATGAGGTTGTTACGAGGATGAGGAGGATGGTGACATTTACTCACTTGTGAAACAGGTATCTACTGAGGGTCCGCAATTTGGAGTGCAGAGAAACAAAAATATATGCAGGGTACATGGACCCTGCCCTCCGGGGCTGACAGACGGTGGCAGCCTGGCCAGAAGAGGCCCTTCTCAGGGCGTCCGGAGAGCAGAGGTATGGAGGGGCCGAGCTGTCCTCATTGAATGCGCGTGGCCAGCCACAGGAGCTTCCAGGGCTGCTATTGTTTAGAAAAAATCTGCTATCACTCTGATAAGCTGGGCTGTCAGAAGGGATGTTATTTCTGGGCAAAAGGAGATTCCGCAGGACTGGGGCTCCTTCCTGCCCGCACCACGTGGGCCAGGTCCCTCCCGCCAGACCTGACTTGAGTGATAACCTGGGGTCTTGCGCCTGCTCCTGGCAGGGGACAGCAGTGGCCATCGCCGTAGGACGTCCACAGCCTGCTGCCCAAGGCCTCCACAATGCAGCAGCTGACATCACCTCCTCTCCGACCCGGGATTCCTGGAATTGTCTGACAGAACGGAGGCCTGTTCTCCATTCCCCTGACAGGCCACGCAGATTAGGTTATTTTGGTCACACCAGCCATTTGGCTTTTTGGCCCAAGTGGGCGTCTGTTAAATTGCTGTGGCACTGCCCCGTAACGTGCTCTCAAAGGCACTGGTCCTGTTTTTCCAATTACAACATTATTCTTGTCACCAGCAAACTGGCCCCTCAGGTCTCACCGTGGACTTGGCCTGCCAAGTACCCCTGGTGGCTGTAAATCCAGGTTTGGATTGAAATCCTTGTTCTTGGCTATTATGAGTCTGATCCATTGTGCTTTGTTTGGTTTGATTTTATTTTTTAGTATTGAGTTGTATTTTGTTTTATTTTTTGAGACAGAGTCTCACTGTGTTGCCCAGGCTGGAGTACTGTGGCATTAGCCTAGCTCATAGCAACCTCAAACTCCTGGGCTCAAGCGATCCTTCTGCCTCAGCCTCCCGAGTAGCTGGGACTACAGGCATGTGTCACCATGCCCGGCTAATTTTTTCTATATATTTTAGTTGGCCAATTAATTTTTTTTTCTATTTTTAGTAGAGACGGGGTCTTGCTTTTGCTCAGGCTGGTCTTGAACTCCTGAACTCAAACGATCCTCCCACCTCGGCCTCCCAGAGTGCTAGGATTACAGGCGTGAGCCACTGCGCCCGGCCTTGAGTTTTAATTTACAAACCAAAAAGTGCACAAATCGGAAGCATTCAGCTCCGTGCATGTTTGCATATGTGTGTACCCCTGTGACTACCATTCATGTCAGCGCAGAAAGTTCCCTCATGCCCCTTCCCAGCCAATATCCACCCCTACCCTCCAGAGGTAACCCTCCCTCCAATGCTATAGATTAGTTGTGCTGGCTGTGAACTGCATATAAGTGGAATTATAGAATGTTTTCTCTTCTTCTCGCTTCTTTCACGCAATATAATGTCTGTAAAAAAACTTACTGTTTATTGCAAACATTTTTTAAAAATGTACAAGAGAAAAAGAATACCACTTAATGTCCACCCTATTAATCGTTCCAGACCCAGTGTGTACCTTACAGACTTTTCAAGGCAAATGAAAATATTTTTTACCTTAAATCAAGTCTTATTAGACTCATTATTCTATCACTTTTCTTTCTCGTGTACCATAGCTCAGATACAGATGTCTTCCTGTGTTAACATGGGCACACCTGTGTCAGACTGTCAGTGGCCACTGGTGTAGCTCTGCTTATCCCTGCTGAAGGGTATGTAGGCCGTTTCCCAAACAGTGTTTGATTTTCTCTTGTTTACGCTTCTCTCTCGCTTCCTAGACAATATGCTTCATAAGAGCAGAGAACGGGCCCGTGTGGCCGCGGCTGTGTCCCCGGTTCTTAGTGGGTGCTCAGCCAATACTGTGCATGAACGAGCGAGTGCGTGGACAAGTTGCAATGGACGCCCTTGCGCACTCATCTGTGCAAACTAGTTCAATGATATTTGCAAAAAATTCCTGAAACTGGGATTGCTGGCCCAAAAGGAATGTACATTTTGGAATTAGCTGGGCACAGTGGCACGCACCTGGAGTCCCAACTACTCCGGAGGCTGAGGCAAGAGGATCACTTGAGCCTAGGAGTTCGAGCCCAGGAGTATGAGGCCAGTGTGGGCCATACAGCAAGACCCCATCCTGCAAAAAAAAAAAAAAAAGAAAGAAATTAGCAGGCATGATAGTGTGGGTTTGTAGTCCCAGCTGCTTGGGAGGCTGAGGCAGGAGGATCACTGGAGACCAAGACTTGGAGGCTGCAGGGAGCTACTGTACTCCGGCTTGGGTGGCAGAGTGAGACTCTGTCATGAAAGAAAGAAAAAGAAAGAAAAGAACAAAAAAAAAAAGAACTAACTCCAGGGAGCCAGGGATTGCCGTGTTAGATGGGATCAACTGATGGGATGATTGTGGTAGTAAATGGGATTGTCAGGGACGGTAACATTTGAGCGAAGATTTCAGGAGATAAGAGGATAAACTTGCAGATATCTGGTGGAAGAGCAATCCTGCAGCACAGCAAAGACCCAGTGACAGCCAGGAACTATCTATGTTTGAGGAATGGCAAAGAAGCCAGTGTGCTTGGCACACAATGAACAAGGAAGTGAGTAGCAGAAAATGAGGCCATAGGGTGGACACAGTGCCTCACGCCTGTAATCCTAGCACTTTGGGAGGCCGAGGCGGGAAGATCACTTGGGGCCAGGAGTTCAAGACCAGCCTCAGCAACACAGCAAGACTCCATCTCTACAAAAAATAGACAAATTAGCCAAGTGTGGTGGTGTGCACCTAGAGTCCAAGCTACTTGGGAGGGAGGCTGAAGCAGGAGGAACACTTCAACCCAAGAGTTTGAGGTTGCAGAGAGCTATGATGATGCCACTGCACTCTATCCTGGGCAAGAGAGCAAAACCCTGTCTCTCAAAAATAAAATAAAATAAAGGAAAAAAAGAAAAGAAAAAGAGACCATAAAGGTAAAATTGGGCTGGATTAGGCAGGGCCTTGAGGATTTGGGCTTTTATTCTGAGTAAAACAGATAGCCTGGGAGGATGTGAGCAGCAAAGGGTTTCATTTTTCTGAGACAGAGTCTCACTCTGTTGCCCGGGCTAGAGTGCCGTGGCGTCAGCCTAGCTCACAGCAACCTCAGACTCCTGGGCTCAGGTGATCCTCCTGCCTCAGCCTCCCAAGTAGCTGGGACTACAGGCACGCGCCACCATGCCTGGCTAAATTTTTCTATATATATATATATTTTTTTAGTTGTCCAGATAATTTCTTTCTATTTTTTCAGTAGAGATGGGGTCTCGCTCTTGCTCAGGCTCATCCCTATCTCCTGACCTTGAGCGATCCACCCCCTTGGGCTCCCAGAGTGCTAGGATTACAGGCGTGAGCCACCGAGCCCTGGCCCAGAGGGTTTCATTCTAACAACATCCCTCAAGCACTGTGCAGAGTATAAACTGTAGAGGGGAAGGGACGGAGGTGGGAAGACCAGTGAGGACACTACTGCAGTACACCAGGGGAAAGACAACCCGGAAGTGGTCCGATTCTGGATGTATTTTAAATATAATGCCAATAGGATTTGCCGGAGAATCAGACGTGGGTGTTGTTTTCATCACTGCGTAACAAATCAGCACAAACTCTAGTGCTTAAAGCAGTAATAAACATGTATCTCTCAGTTTCTGCGGGCAGAATTCAGGAACGCTTCGCTGGGGCGTGTGGCTCGGGGTCTGTCCCGAGGCTGCAGTCATCTGAGGGCTCGGTGGGGCTGGAGGATCCACTTCGGTGGTGGCTCACGCACGTGGCACTGGACGTGGCAGGCGGGAGGCCTCAGCACCTCCCCGCACGGGCTCTCCCACGGAGCTGCTTTTGGCTTCCTCTGAGTGGGCCAAGAAAGCAAGGAGCTATTCTCTTCTGATCTGGCCTCGGAGGTCCCACGGGATCATTTTTGCCACGTTACATTTATTAGAAGCGAGTCCCAAGTCTGGCGCACATTCGAGGTAAGGGATGTGAGAGAAGGAGAGTCAAGGACGATCCTCCAAGTCTTCGGTGTGAGCCCCTCCAATGGAAGACGGGGTGGGGTGGGGGGACGGACACACATCGGCGGGACCTGTGGGGTCACCGTTGGCCGTTGGGTGGAGCTGTCAAGGGGCTTCTTCCAACTCCACCGTCTGCCCACTCCGCTTGTCTCCCACTTTCCTGGTGGCCTGGCCATCTGCTTTCAGACACCCTTGTCCCACTCTTGGTGGACGACGGTCTTGGCCAGCAGCTCTGCATCTTGCCTCGGGTCCCCACACCGACTGTTCACTCGCAGGTCCTCCTCTCGCAGACCTGGCTGGGGGCTGGGAGAGGCCCGGGAGTTCTGTTGCCCAGCAAGCGTGGGCAGCGCGGCAGGCCCCGGCACCTGCTCATTTCCGGTGGTTTGTGACAGGTGAAAGAGTCTAAGACGCCAAAGGGCAGAAAGCCTTCTGCACATTCATGGAAGCTCTGGCCACTAGCCTCGGGGCAGAGTTGAGGGAAAGGGAAGCCAGAGTAACATGATGTTACTCAAGCAGCTAAGAGCCAGCCTTGACTTTCAAAAATAATTGTGTCAGTCCAGGGCGGGTGGCTCACGCTTGTAATCCTAGCACTCTGGGAGGCTGCAGCGGGAGGACCCCTTGAGACCAGCCTGGGCAACATACAGAGACCCCGCATCTCTGCAAAAACTTCTTAAATATTAGCCAGGGGTGGTGGCTTGCATCTGTAGTCCCAACTACTCTGGAGGTTGAGGCAGGAGGATCACTTGAGCCCAGGAGTTGGAGCCTGCAGAGAACTATGATGATGCCATTGCACTCCAGCCTGGGCGACAGAGTGACAAACAAACAAAAAGAAAATCTGGAAACTACAGAAAAACACAAGGCAGAAAACTAAGCCTACAGTCTGTATGCCAGAGACGATCATTATTCCCAGGTTGCAGTGCTGCATTTCCTTCCAGACTTTTATATACGGATTTTTAAAAATATGGGCAATATACTGGGCACGTGGATTCACAAAGGGCATCATCTCATTTAACAGACCACGCATCTCCAAGATAGTTTCCTTGTGAACCTGTTAAACTCTTCACCAGCTCTCAACCAACTCCCACAGTAATATCCCCTGCATTCACTGACCACCTACTGTGTGTCACATACTACACTGAGGGCTTCATATGCCTTCATCCTTACTATAGCCCTGGGAGGCGGGAAATATAACAGAGGAGGAAACTGAGGCTCAGAGAGGCCCAACCACTTGCTCAGGGCCACATGTGTCATAGGTGGCAGAGTCAAACTCAGGGCTGAGTGACTGCAGAGTCCTGGCCCTCACCCACACATGGCAGGTTCCCTACCGCAGAAAAGGTTTATACCCTGTGAACTAAAATACAATTTTAAGGCTCACCGCCCCCTCCCCACCCCACAGGCTGACTAAATAGACAAAAGAATATCTTAAAACTAAATTGCCTGCCAGGAGGAGGGAGGTCAGACATGCCTCCACATGCCCGGCACCTTCTTGGGGACATCCTTTGTAACTCATTAGCAGGCCTAAGGGTATGCAAGACAAACCTACAGGTCCTCAATTTACATAACAAATCTATGTCGGAGGCTTATCTCTGATAAACAACTCCTTATGTCAAAACATTCCAAGCCTTTAGACAAAGCTTCATGTCTTTAACCCATTGCAAGCCAAGCCCCCCACCCACTTCGAGACAACCCACCTTTTTGGGCCAAACCAATGTATGTCTCCCACATATTGATTTATGACTTTACCTGTAACCCCTGTCTCCCTGAAATGCACGAAACCAAACTGTAACCCAGCCACAGCGAGTCCACTTGCTCAAGGTTTCTTGGGAGTGGCTCCGGGTCATGGTCCTCAAATTTGGCTCAGTGTAAATCTCTTTGAATTATTTTACAGAGTTTGGCTTTTTTTTTTCTGTTGACAACCCCAACTACAATTTTGCTTCACTTTAACAGGTTCGTAGACTTCCTGGAGCCCAGCTACAGATCCCCAAGTTAGATGGGACAGAGAGACCTGGGCTCAAATCCCAGCCCTCCGACCTCTCGGCTGTGTGGCCCACGGCTGGTTAGGACCCCTCTCCGAGGCTCAGTTTCCTCCTCGTTGCTCTGCTGGGGGCTGTGAGTGGTTCATGAAATCACCCAGGCACGATGCTCAGCCTGGGGCTCTTGATGGCCTCTGTTGCCATGAGGCATCCCCATGCTGGTTCAGGAGAAATGAGGCCCTGAGGTGCCGGCCTCCTGGGCTCCTCCGGCTGCTGGCAGGGAGCTCAGGCCAATTTAGGACAGGACAGAAAAGCCCTTCAAAGGGTCCCTCTTGATATTACAAAGCCTCCCCCAAACCTGGAGGATTTTGCAGATAAGGTGTCACCTGAGGCTGCGTACAGAAGGCTGGGATGGCAAGTGGAGAGACAGGGCCACTGAAAACCTGAGCTGGCTTCTGCTTCCCGGGGGGTGGGGCTCATGCCTGGCCAGCCTCCCTGCCCAGCTGCCCCCACCTCCCCTGACACCTACCCTACGCCTGGCGAAGGGTAGATGTCCAGCAATATGTGTTAAATGAATGATAAAAAAAAAGTCGCATGAAAGACAAAACTCAACCTGGAGTTGCTGCCAGGTCAGCTGGGCCTTGGAACCTCCATTTGGTCAGTATATCCTGGGACCTCGCAGAGTGAACAGGGACTGTATTTCACCCACCCCTCCCCCAGCCCTCGAATCCCCCAAACAGTCCCAAAGTGTCCCAAAACTAGCCTCCTGAGTAGCTGGGACTACAGACGCAAGCCACCGCACCTGGCCATCTGGTCTAAAGTTTATTGAACACCTACTGTGTACCTGGCACTGTGCCTTCAGCCTCAAGACACCACTGCAAACACTGTCACACACATTAGGTCTTTTTGGCCGGTGAGACTATGTCATGGCTTCCCCTCTCCAAGTCTCAATTCCGTCCTCTGCAAACTGCATTTGAGGGAGGCCCCTATCATGTAGGGCTCCCCAGTCCCGACTGTGAGGCACCCTGTGGACATGAGCACTAGCCAGGCTGAGCCAGGCTTTGGAGGGCCTACAAAGTCCACATACTTTGGGGTGGAAGAGGGGAGCACTGCAAAAGCAGAAGTCAGAGAGCTCCCAGGGAGGGAGGGGACCTGAAGTGTTTACTGAACTTTATCTCCTTTCCTCCCAAAAGCCCTCTAGGCTGTGTGCTCTCATCCCATTTCACAGATGACAACACCTAGAGAGAAGCAGGTATCACCCCAGAGGGGGGAAGAACAAGGCGAGGGTGTTCGACAGGTAGCAAAGCATGGCACCTAGGGGGAGGGGCCCTCTCTGGACCCAGCCCCTCCTTTCACAGAGCAGAACGGAGGTAAACAAGCCTGTTGTTGTGCACAGAGCGGGCTGCCCCCCGTGGGGCGGGGGAGGGGCGCGGCGGGGCAGCTGGAGGCCGCAGGGAGCGGGGGTGGGGGGAGGGAGAGCCCCAGGCTGCGGGTCTGGAGTGCTCCGCGCTACTTCTCACTGACTGGGAGCCCGTGTTCGCATTCGTGAATTAGGCTTAAAAATACCGAACTCCCTTTGGCCGGGCGCGGTGGCTCAAGCCTGTAATCCTAGCACTCTGGGAGGCCGAGGCGGGATTGCTCAAGGTCAGGAGTTCGAGACCAGCCTGAGCAAGAGCGAAACCCCGTCTCTACTAAAAATAGAAAGAAATTAATTGGCCAACTAAAAATATATAGAAAAAATTGTCTAGGCATGGTGGCACATGCCTGTAGTCCCGGCTACTCGGGACTGTAGCCCGGGCCCCCGCAACAGAGTAAGACTCTATCTCAAAAGAAAAAAAAAATGCTGAACTCCCAAGGCTGCTGGCCTAGAGGCAACACAGTTTTATTTTATTTTGTACCCTGCTTGCTTACTTCTGAAGAGAGAACTTTATTTATTTATTTATTTATTTTTGAGACAGAGTCTGGCTCTGTTGCCCGGGCTAGAGTGCCGTGGCGTCAGCCTAGCTCATAGCAACCTCAAACTCCTGGGCTCAAGCGATCCTCATGCCTCAGCCTCCCGAGTAGTAGCTGGGACTACAGGCATGCTCCATCGTGCCAGGCTAATTTTTTTTCCATTTTTAGTAGAGACGGAGGTCTCGCTCTTGCTCAAGCTAGTCTCGAACTCCTGAGCTCAAGCGATCCTCCCGCCTCGGCCTCCCAGAGTGCTAGGGTTACAGGCGTGAGCCACCGCGCCGGGCCGAGAACACATGTTTGAACGCTGGGTTCGCCCTGTCGTTTAGTAAGTCATTTTGTCTTCCCTGAGCCTCAGTTTTTACAGGGGAAAGACGCAAAGATGCAAAGATACAAAGATGCAAAGATGCAAAGATGCGCCCAGCCCTTTGCTAACACCATGCTCGGAGAATCCTACACTCTTCACCCTGGTTGAGTAGGCGTGGTGCGATCGGTGCAGAGAGCTCGGATTATACACCCAGGTTCCGGCACTGGGCCCACCCACAAACATTCCTCGGGGACCACGGAGTGCCCCTCCGTGCTGGGCGCAGGGAAACCAGCAGCGCGCGGAACAAAACACCCTGCAGACCAGCCGGAGGCAGAGAGACAGTAAACAAGTAAACAGACGCACTTGTAACGGCTCCGCTGCCCTACGAGCCCAGCCTCCCGACTCCGGCGTGGAGAGGCGGCCCCGGGGCGGGGCGCGGCGCCCGCGGGCCGGGCGGGGCAGGGGCGGGGCGGCCGCTCTAGATCCGCGCCGGCAGCCCGGCCGCAGACAATACGCCTCCTGCCCGGCGCGCCGCCGCCTCTTTCACCGCTGCCCGCAGCTTTTGCCACGGCGAGGTGAGTCCGGACCCCCGTCGCCGCCACGGTGCGCCGCTCCCACCAGCTAGAGCCCGGCAAGTAAGCGCACAGGCAGCTGCCCTGGGTGCCGAGCGGCTGGAGGGTTGGGGGCCGGTGCCCAGGTTTCACCGCCCTGGCAGGTCGCGGATGAGTCACTTGTGGGGCCACATCTCGGGACTCTGGTCCCTAAACGTACTCTCTCCGGCCGGAGGCTCCAGGTCCCCGCCCCGCGATCGTGCCAGCAGCGGACCCCGAGGGCCTCAGTCTCCGCATCTGTGCAATGGGGTGGCCTCTCTGCGTCTCTCCCCTCCCCGCCCCCAAGGCCGGATGCTCCACGGATGCCGCACCGCCCTCCCGCGCAGCCTCGGGGACAGGCTGCGGCCTCGGGGGCAGTGCGGACCCGGCCAGGGCGCAGCCAGCTCAGGGCGCCAAAGGCACAGCCGCGGCGTCCACCAAAGAGAGAAGATGGCGTCGCGCACCTGTCCCCGCCGTGATCCGAGGCTCCCGAGGCGCCGCGCACCTGCGGAAGGGCCGGCTCAGAAAGGCTTTATTGCGGGACGCGGGGAAAGTGCGGATCAGGCTCCGGCCCGCACCTGCCCACCGCCCTGCACAGGTGCGCCCCGCGGGGCACGGGCTGGAGCCTGGGCAGCGGCGTCCCGACCTGGCTTGGTCAATCGGGAGCCCACGGGCCGGGCACTCGGGTTGGAGTGGCCGTGGGGCGCGCTTCCTCGGGCGACCCCGGCGGGGTCGGGCCGCCTGCGGGGCGGGGGCGGGGCGGTGACAAGCCCAAGGGCTCGTCTCGCTTTCCTCGTTGAGCTGCGCCACTTTGTGAACGGTCCGTTGCTGCTCTCTTTGCTGGAAGGAGCCGTCCTGTGGGGTGGGATGTTGTTGTTGTCGGTGCTGCTGTAACATTTTGTTGTAACATCTTTTTGTTGTTGCTGCTGTTGTAGCAGCCGCTCCTGCTGGGGCCTGGAGCTCCAGCTCCCTGGGAGGGGACGGTTGGTAGCCTCGTCTCTCGGTCCCTTCCCACATTAAGAAGGGAACAGACAGCCCAGCGGGCACTAGGACGGGGAAGTGCTTAACCTGTGCCGGCCTCCGTGAGCAGGAGGCCTCGTTTCCGCATAGAAATGCCGCGGCTGTCTAGCCAGAAGCCAAGAGCCCTTTATTGGAAGCCAAGCTGGAACCTCTCCCCTCAGCCGCTATGCAGCTATGCGGACTTAGACAGGCTAGTCTGCCTTTCTGAACCTCAGTTTGTTCATTCTATAAAATGGGTCCCACTCAACTTAAAGCTTCCCTGGAATTAATGCCTTTATTTCTCCTTAATGTGGGCGTGGCTCGGGAGTAAGTTCTCAGGAGTGGAACGGTTTTGGCGGTTTTGGTGTTGGTACTGTTCTGCAGGTCTGTTAAATGGTCACCTGGGGCAGTCACTGGGCCCCCGCTCGCCCAGGCTCTCCAAGGAAAGCTGGGCTGATTCCTGACACTGGGACAGGTGTGCACCCCTGGCTGCCCCCCCACTCACTCTCCTCTCCTCTCTTTCATCTTCTGACCCTTAAGGTTACAGGGCTGTCACTGACTGATTTATCTGTGGTTTCTTTGCAGCCTTGCCAGTGTTAGGTTTTACAAGTTTCATTTTTGCTTGTTTTTAGTTTAAAATGTCAAGTGTCTGGGGATCCTGGCCTCTGATGTGGGCTTTCAGCCAGTGCCTGAAAACTCAGACTGTCCTTTCCGTTGGTGGCACATTCGTTTAACCAAGCTTCCAAGCCGCCTTTCAGTTGATGTTTTTTGGTAGGAACAATCTCAGCAGGGAGGTTTCTCCAAGCACGGGGCTACTGTGAGGCCTCCCATGTGCTAGTGTGAGCCCTGAGACAGATCACTGCAGTGATCAACTTAGCCCAGTCCCGATGGGTGTCTGGCTTATCCTTTTCCATCGAGGCTCACTTGCCACCTCCTCTGAGAAGTCTTCCCTGACTACTCTATCTCAAGGCATAGCCCTCTCTCCCCTCCCATTGCTTCTCTGTCCTAAGACCTCACTTTACTGTCTTAAGGATGCCACGACTGAAATTACCTCATGCATTTGTGTGCTCGCGCAGACCTGACCTTTCCATGAGGAAAGGAGTGGTAAATGGCAGATCCCTGGTGCCTGTCACAGCCTGGGTTGGAGAGAGGAGCAGCCTGTGTACATGCTAATTAGTGTAAGTTTCAGGCAGTTCAGCAGGTATGACATAAAATACCATCTGAATTCACTGAGCTGCAAAGAAGCCAGAGACCACTAGTAACAGTCCAATTTTTCACTTCGAATCATCTTTTAAATAAATGGAAGGAGCTCGTTGGGGAAGGAAGGGCGCGTTTACCAGTGAGGCCGGGAGCTGACACCACTGCGGGCGGTATTTTCCCCTCTCCCTGGAAAGCATCCTGTTTTTAGTAAACCTATTAAGTTTGTAGACAATTCATGGCTTCTTGCTTCCCCTGCTGCGGACTTAGCGGCTCCCACAAGAGTCCAGCTACTCTGCTCAGAACAGTTCTGGGCACACTCTGGTTTTGTTGTCGGCGGCCACCAGGAAGCCAGCATTGGGTCTGGACTGGGCTGCTCCCCTGGCTCCCCCTTGTCCTGCCACGGGTTGGCTGGGCCTGGGAGAAACACAGGGTGTGAGATCAGTCCCTGGTGCCCGGTTCCTGGTTGGCCCTGAGGCAGGCAGGAGGGGGGTGGGCACAGGGCAGACAGAGGGCAGCTGATTTTCCTAGTGTCAATATTAGGATGTGACAATACAAAACACCCTCCGGGCCTGCACTGCAAGGTAAACCTGTTTTTCTGGAGATGGGAGAACTCAGTTACCCAGACGGAGGAAGCTCAAGCCAGGGAGCGGGACACAGGAAGGGGGCTTCTGATTTCTGCCTATTTGGCTGAGGGTCCCTGTGATTTTGGACATTTAAGATGGAAGATTATTATTTTTTTTTTTTGAGACAAAATCTCACTCTGTCCCTGGCTAGAGTGCCGTGGCGTCAGCCTAGCTCACAGCAACCTCAAACTCCTGGGCTCAAGTGATCCTCCTGCCTCAGCTGCAAAGAAGCCAGAGACCGCTACTAACAGTCCAATTTTGTAGCTGGGACTACAGGCACGTGCCATGATGCCTGGCTAATTTTTCTATTTTTTTTAGTAGAGACAGGGTCTTGCTCTTGCTCAGGCTGGTCTCCAAATCCTGACCTCATATGATCCTCTAGCCTCAGCCTGCGGAGTAGCTGGGTCTATAGGGTTGCACCACCTTGACGGGCTAATTTTTTTGTTTCTATTTTTAGTTGGCCAGCTAATTTTTTCTACATTAGTAGAGATGGCATCTTTTGCTCAGGCTGGTCTCCAACTCTTGCCCTCAAGCTATCCTCCCGCCTGGGCCTCACAGAGTGCTAGCAGAGTGCTAGGATTATAGGCGTGACCACCACACCTGCGCCAAGATTGAGGATGCTTAAATTTTCTCCCCTAAGAGATGATGTATGGTGTGTCTGTGGCCTAGAGCTAAGAGGCTCTATCTCAAGGTGAGGGCAGAGATCTGCCTGCCCCCGGGAAGAGCGGATATTCCCACATGTAGACAGTGGTGCATCATGTGACCAAGGTGGTCAGCTTGGGTGTGCGCCTCTCGTGAGCTCCAGGCTCCCTGAATGACGGCTGCCCATTAGTGAGCACTTACTGTATACTGTGCATGTAGCACCTCCTCCATTTAGGGCTACAGGGCTACACGTTCCAGTTGCCAGGTGGGGCTTTCCTTCCTGGCCTTGTATAGAAGGGGACAGCCAGGCCCAGCTAGGGTATGTGTCTAGTCCAGGGTTCCCTAGCCAGGAATTGCCTGCACCCGTTAACCCCATCTTTCATTCTCACTGTTTTGCTGTGGACTGTTTTTTCCCCCCGGCTGGCGCTACCTCCTTCTGCCTTTCACTGGGTCCCTGCTCTGTACTTGGGCCAAGCTCCTGGCCGGCTGGGGCAGACGGACAGGTAAACATTTAAGGAGACCTTGATGGGCTAAGTGCCCAATCCAGGGCTGTTTACCCAAGGTGCTGGGACAACACAGATGAGGAGCAGGTAATTCGTCCTGGAAGGGCGAGCAGGAGCAGGAAGCGATCTCTGGGCTGCTCATGCCTGCCTGGGGGTGTTTGGGGCAGAGGGAGGGTGTGAGGAGGGATGGGGTTCAAAAGGGCTGGGGTGCCCTCAAAGGGGAGACCCAAACACCTTCAGCAAGGCGGGAGAGCCTGTGGGCTGGTTCCCAGGGTGCAGTCCTTAATTTACTCCCAGGTCCAGACATTTCAGAATTTACTTTAAATCCGTGCTTTTGAAATTTTAACAACTGTAGACCCAGGTGGTGTCTGACACTTTGCTAACGGTGATAGAAAAGCACAGGGCTCCCTTTTTGGGGTGAGTTCAAAATTAGTCCAGAGTTATCTGTTACACGTCCTCCAAAGTTTGAAGTCAGGAAAGGACACAGAAGACAATCTGTCCCCTAGCTCCTGTCTTACAAATGAGGAATGGGGGCCCAGAGGGGCTGAGGAATTTTTCCAAAGTCACACTGCGGATCTGGCCCAGAACCTGGGAGTCCAGCCAGCCGAGCACCCCGTGGCAGAGCCAGGCTCCGGGTCCGCCTCAGGCTGGGGAGTGGGGTTTGCTTTCTTGCATAAACAGACATTGAGCCAAACACTTGGACCATCTCTATAACATAACAGGCAAAAAGGGAACAAACCTCTTTCTCACTCTGTAGGCGATATCCTGCCACCCAGAGGCACACGCATCTGCATCTGCCTCTGCACGGTTCCCCCAGGCTGAGGATGATGGGGTGGGCGGAGAAGTATGATTAGAGATCTGAAAGTAGCCGAAGGGTTTCAGAGTTTGAAATCTATTTAATCCTCACTGCAGCCCTGAGTGGGTCTGTTGTTGCCGCTGTGGGCAGCTGAGGAAATGCATGGGTCAGAGAGGTGAAGTGGGCAGGTATGGTGGCTCACGCCTGTCATCCCAGCACTCTGGGAGGCTGAGGCGGGAGGATCGCTTGAGCCCAGGAGCTCGAGGTTGCAGTGAGCCATGATGATGCCACTGCACTCTACCCACAGTGACAGAGTGAGACTCTGTCTCAAAATAAAAAGGAAATTGAACCCTTTTCCTCACTCCTCTCCTTAAATTAAAAAGAGAGAGAGAGAGAGAGGTAGGTATAGTGACCAGGACCACACAGCACAGTGTCCCGATGGGGGCAGGGTGGGTGAGAACACATGCTAAGTCTGTTCCCTCCCATGCCAACCAGCCCCTCAATTCCATTGCCCTCTTCAAAGGTAGTCACTGTAGTTTCCAGATCTTTCTCCCGTGCTTTTCCATTCATACATAACGTACACAAACATGACCAAAATGACATTGGGGAGTGAACCGCACCTACCTCCAGAACAGACAGCTTGGGTGTCTGCAGATTCCTGATGTTGGGGTCTGGGCTTCCCCAGCAGGTGGGAAGGGAATGGAGGGTGTTGTGATTCGAACTTCCTGAAACAGCCCTGTGGACAAATAGCAAACATCTCATTTCAGACACATGCAAGCCATTAACAGTTGTTTATGCAGTTTTGAATGGGTGTTGCCAGCCACATGCATGATAGCAAAACTTTGAAACTACAAAGCATATGGTAAAAATTGGGTGTCCTTCCCACCTGTGTCCCGCAGACACCCTCTTCTCTTTACTAATCTCATCTCTCCTTTCAGAGAGTCTGTGCCCGTGGAAGTGTTTGTGGAGTCGTGCCCTTCTTAGGCAGTGGAGGCGCAGTTGCGAACTGTTCTCCGCGCCCTGTTCCTGTAGCCGCGTTCCCTAAAGGTCTGCACGGTGGGCTGCAGATCCATAGCTTAATTTCTTCAGGCTGCTGGGTACACGCAGGGGTATGTGTAGGACATGTTCCTGGGAGTCAGAGGTTATGTGCATGTGTGACCTTGATGGATGCTGGCTGTCACACTGACCTCCAGAGAGGTAGGAGCTTGCGGTCTGTGGAGTGTGGGTCTGTGGAGTGTGAGTGCCCCTGGCTCCAGGCTGAGCCTGTTGATTGAGTTAACCAGCTCTTACAGAGCCCCCGCTGGGAGACAGAAACAGGGCAACAGTGTATCTTTTCATCCTCTCAGCAGCCCTAAGGCAGTGCTGTTTCTGTGCAGAAGAGTCAGCCAAGGTGCAGAGGTTAGGGGACTTCCAGCTGCAGAGGGTGCAGAGCTGGGAGTGGCACCCAGGTCTGTGTGGCTGCAAGGCTGGGGCATTTCCTGCTCTGCCGCGCTTGCGTTGAGCAGGTTCCCGGTGCTTTGCGTCACCCCACGCTCATGGTGCACGGCCAGGCTGATGGCTGGGAGGAGGGGAGGGCAGGTGGTTTCCCAGCTGGCTCAACCCAGATGACCCTTCCTGTGACCCACCTGGTCCCTCCCCCTCTGGGTTTGTCCATCTGTGAAATGGGAAGTGTCATTCCCACCTGCTGGTCCTCAACAGGAGGCGCTGAGATCTTGCATGTCTGAGGGTTCCCACCGGCAGCGGGACCCCCAGGCACTGCCCCTGCAGCCTCACTGCCCAGCCTTGCTGCACACCTGAACCTGCCCGGATGCATACGTCTCTACCTGCTCGGGTTTGACGCGACCTGGGAGGGGAGATGGCCTTTCCGTGTTTCCCAGGTGAGCCTGTGGTCACACAGCCAAGTACAGAGCTGGTCACCAAACGCAGGAGGGTCCAGAACCTCCCCGCTAGCCCTGCAGGCCAGGGTGTGGCTCTCTCTTCTGCACTGGTGAGATTTGCATCCTAACCTCTGTGGGTAAAATAGAGCTCCGAGCTCCGGACTGGCGGGTAATTTTTTCAGTGGTTTTTCCACTGGTGAGTGTGTAGGTGGCTAGGTGTGGGCTGCAGCCTGGGTAGGGACACAGGGTAGCTGTGTCTCCTTTCCACCAAAGAAGAGTTTCAACTACTCATTTGCAAATTTGCTGGGAACAAAATAGATGATAAAAACCAGTCCCGTTTCCTGCAGAGCAACTGCAATGCATCAACACAGTGGGTCCCCTGGGAATGCTTTGCCTTCATTTATTCATTCAACAAACGTCTGTCTGTCTATGCAAGCCCTAGGCTGTGGACTGGGAACCAGAAATTAATGCTAGCAGCTGCTCACTGTCAGGTCCATTAACATGGATCATACCCGTTTTGTCCTCACAACAGGCCTGTGAAATAGGTGTTACTAGTATCTCCCTTTCAGAAGTAAGGAAATGTGAGGCACAGAGAGGTTAGTAACTTGCCCAAGGACACCCAGCAGCCTGGTTCCAGAGTCCATTTCCTAAGCTACCACAGGTGAGAAACTGGGCAACAGTGAGTGTGGTCAGCTGGAGATATTGGGGAATCCTGCAGAGGCCCCCAACTAGATTTGGAGGGTCTGAGAAGGTGTGCCTGAGCTGAGTTCTTTTTTTTAATTTTTTTTTTTTTTTTTTTTGAGACAGGGCCCTGGCTAGAGTGCCGTGGCATCAGCCTAGCTCACAGCAACCTCAAACTCCTGGGCTCAAGTGATCCTCCTGCCTCAGCCTCCCAAGTAGCTGGGGCTACATTTGTGTGCCACTAAACCTGGCTAATTTCTTTCTATTTTTTTATTAGAGATGGGGTCTTGCTCTTGCTCAGGCTGCTCTTGAACTCCTGACCTCAAGTGATCCTCCCGCCTCGGCCTCCCAGAGTGCTAGGATTACAGGCGTGAGCTACTGCGCCTGGCCTGAGCTGAGTTCTTAAAGGACCAATAGGAAGAAGCCAGTCTGAGGATGGCCAGACAGTGGGCACTGCACGTGCAAAAGCTTGGGGACGTGACATATCCAGGCACAGTCCACAGAAGCACGTTTTCTGGTGTGGTCACAGCAGGACTGTAAGAGGAAGCATCCTCTGGAGGGTATGGCATGACTTTCAAGGGTCTGAGAGCTAAACAGCAGTGACAGGGTCAGGTCTGAGACTGCCCCCTCATGGGGGTCAGATTGAAGAGAGCCCAGCAAAGAACCTGGAGCCAGGACGAGGCAGGAGCTGGCGGGACTGGGTTGGTGGGGCAGCCAAGAGAGGCCAGAGTACGAGGAGTCAGCTGCACGGACCCCACCTGGGCAGGGCCCCCAGCCCCAGCTCCCTGGCCACCCTGTTTTCCCCATATCAAGTCAGCAGGGCACGGGCCCAGAGGCGAGATGGCTGAAGGCTCGGATTGTGGTAAGGGGGCAATGCTGAACATTTAATGAGTTAATCCAAATACGAGGCTTAATCACTGCCTGCCAGTAGTAGATGTTCCAAACAGCAGCTGGGATTATGATAGAGAGACAGTTAGTGCTGGTTCTTGCCTGGAAATGGAGCCTCCTTAGTTTGGGATCATTATCCTCATTTGACAACAGCTGGGGAAACTGAGGCCCAGGGACAGGACGGGTGAGCGGTTGGATCAGGCTGTTAACCCAAGGTGAGACTGGCATCTGTCCCAGGCCTACTCAGACAGGGAGGGCAGAGGGGGCTGGGAGGGTCTTGGAGGAAGGTTGAAGAGTGGGTGACTGACTCCCCATGTAGGCCCAACTCCCTCTGCAGACCGCTGGCAGAGTGCCCACCCTCGTGGCTAGGACCCTCTTCCTCTGTAGGGCACAAGGACTCTGGGAGTGTCTGCTGGGGGTGGATATTAGGACAGTGGGTGAAGGTGAGGATCAGTTCAGCTCACAGTGGCCGGGGTCCCACTGTGGCCTTTGTCCGGGATGGGGTGGAAGGCAGGGGTCTCCAGGAGCATTGGGAGGTTGCCTTTTAGCTGGGGAGGGAAGGGGAAGGAGGGAGCAGATGCAAAGGAGGGCTGGGACTGCTTTCCCAGGGAAATAACTGTTTGCATAGACGCCACTCCCCCCAGGGCAGCCAGAGTTCCTTAAATGCCACCTAACACACTTACTGCCTGCAGCCTATGCAATGTCACGCCATCTCTCCCACGAAGATTTGTCTGTCTCTCCATTTATCTGGGTCTTTAATGTGCTTTAATGGAGTTTTAGACTGTTATGCATCCTTTATTAGGTTAATTTCTGACCAAAAGCCTTGCTTTGCTGTTGCTGTAAAGATACGTTTATTTTCTACTATATTGTGGTTGATGAGTAAGAATTATATTGACTTTTACATATTGATCCTGTATCTGGCAACCTTAACTCCACTGGTAGTTCTAATTAGGCGTCTTAGTCTGTTTCATGTTGCTATGACAGAATGCCTGGGATGGGTAATTTCTAAAGGACAGAGACTTAACTTCTGAAGGCTGGGAAGTCCAAGATGGAGGGGCACATCTGGTGAGGGCCTTGGTGCTGTGTCATCCCATGGCAGGAGGTGGAAGGGTAAGAGGGGAGGAAGGGGCTGAACTTAAGACTTTTTTTTTCTTTTTGGAGACAGAGTCTCGCTCTGTTGCCTGGGCTACAGTGCCATGGCATCAGCCTAGCTCACAGCAACCTCAAACTGCTGGGCTCAAGTGATCCTCCTGCCTCAACCTCCTGAGTAGCTGGGACTACAGGTTTGTGCCACCACGCCCAGATAATTTTTTCTATTTTTAGTTGCCTGGCTAATTTTTTTTTTTTCTATTTTTTAGTAGAGGCGGGGTCTTGTTCTTGCTCAGGCTGATCTCAGACTCCTGCCCTCAAGTGATCCTCCTGCCTCGGCCTCCCAGAGTGCTAGGATTACAGGTGTGAGCCACCGTGCCAGGCCTGAACTTAGACTTTGATCAGGAACCCATGCGCCCAACAACTAACTGGGCCCTGCATTAATCCATTCCTGAGAGCTGAGCACTCATGACCTGGTCACTGCTTAAAAGTCCCACCTCAGCACTGGTGCATTGGGGTTAATTCTCCAACGCATGAATTTAGGGGAATACATCCACACCACAGCAGTGTCTGGATGGCTTTGATTTTCTACGTAAATGTTCCTGTCTGCTGTTATTCCCTGCTTTACCTTTTATTGAAATTACAGATGTTCTTCATCTGTGGCTGTCCAGGGCTGACTCGGGCAGGGCTGGGGAGGACCCCTGGCACGTTGCCTGCTTAGTTTCATTCTTTTCCTTCACTGCTGGGAGTTGCCAAACTGAAGTTCTGCCAGCCTTGGAAGGCAGCCAGAGACTCCAGTGTGGGATCTTGGACCCCCTGCATCAGCGCCCCATGCTCCTTCCCTCCTTAACACGCCACCAGCGCAGCAAGACTGGCAAGGAAGACGGTGTCCTTGTCCAAAACGGGTACTTGGCTGTTGGTCAGTGCACTGGGCTCCTGTGAAGTTCAAGTTTGGCCTGGGAAAGGGAGTTTGCAACGTCAGTGCATCCTGTGCAAAAACACAACACCTGGATTTTTTAATAAAAGGCGGATGAGGCCTGGTGCAGTGGCTTAAACGCCTGTAATCCCAGCACTTTGGGAGGCTGAAGCAGGAGGATCACTTGAGGCCAGGAGTTTGTGACCAGGCTGGGCAACATAGTGAGAGACCCTGTTTCTACCAAAAGAAAAAAAAATTGGCCAGGCATGGTGGTGAATGCCTGAAATCCCAGCTACTCGGGAGGCTGAGGTGCGAGGATCACTTGTGTCTTGGAGTTCCAGGCTGCAGTGAGCTGTGATCAGGCCACTGCACTCCAGCTGGGGTGACACAGTGAGACCCTGTCTCCTTTAAAGAAAAAAAGCATGAAAGTCAAGTCATCTCTGGCTTGTCTGATCTACAAAAGTGGCTTCAAACCACGCTAATATTGGTCACCTAATGTTTTCTAAACTGTTATGTCACATCTTTACATTGCAGATTGACCTAGGTTTACGTCATCCCTTTTTTTTTTTTTTTTTTTGAGACAGAGTCTCAGGCTAGAGTGAGTGCCCTGGCATCACCCTAGCTCACAGCAATCTCAAACTCCTGGGCCCAAGCGATCCTTCTGCCTCAGCCTCCCGAGTAGCTGGGACTACAGGCACGTGCCACCATTCCTGGCTAATTTTTTCTATATATTTTTAGTTGGCCAATTAATTTATTTCTATTTATAGTAGAGACTAGGTCTTGCTCTTGCTCAGGCTGGTTTCGAACTCCTGACCTTGAGCGATCCGCCTGCCTCGGCCTCCCAGAGTGCTAGGATTACAGGCGTGCCTGGCCTATGTCATCCTTTTTAATTGCTAGCAAGCACTCCCTGTGACAAATGTGTCAAGACTTTTGCACCCAGAATGGTATCTGTTGGGTATTTACAGCTCATACAGATGCCACCAGGACCCTCCCTGTACCGTGTCCCTGTGCCCTGGCTGGATGGTTTAGGGGGGTTGCTGAGGTTGTGAGCGGTTAACACTGCCTGCAGGTGCCCTGCAGGTGGTAGCCGCCCCCCCCATCTGGGCTGCTGGGACCATCCCCCTCCACCCACTAGGTCAGACCTGACAGTTTTCTCCGCCCACGGGGGAAGGTGTGGCCTGACAGGTGCGGGCTCTTTGTGGCTGTTGTGACTGTGGTTGCCTGACCGCCTCCAGCCCCAGCCCTGTGAGAGCTGCACTTCCACCTGAAACAGATTCAACCTTGTTTCTTTCCTCCTAGGAAGCTGAAGCAGACATCTCTCAGTTCCCAACAGCTCATTCTCAGTAGACGTGCTGGGCGTTTTTTCTTTTTTTCTCCATCTCTAGCTTGATGAACAGTGCTGTCCTGCGGTTTCTCCCTAAAAGGCTAGAATGCCCCAGGCCCGTCCCTGCCAGGCTGAGGTCACAGTGCAGCCACAGTGCTTTTGGATGCATTGTTAATAACCTGCCTGGAGTCAGTCCCCAGACACCTGGAGGGGCCAAAACTTCCTGTTCCCTGAACCCCTGCCTGGCGTTTTTGAATTCGCAGCATCTCACTTTAATGACAAGCAATTAGTGAGCAGCACTTGTGTTTAGCCTCAGGGTGGCCCTGGACGGGGTGGCCCTGTGTGTCCTGGTTGGTCCACTTTCGGGATGGACTTTGGTCCACCCTGGACTGGGCTGTGGGAGACTTAGGGCTCTCTCTGTCCCTTCTCGACTCAGTCATGGACTTGCCCAGCCACAGTGTCCTCTCGGAACAGAAAAGTCCAGCAAGTTCGTGGGGTGTGCAGGCAGCCCTGAAGAACTAAAAATGTAAAAGACCCAGGGGGTGTTGTGAGAAATGCCGGGTTGAAGTACAGAGGTCAGAATGGGTGTATGCCTTCCTGTGTCAGCGTGCCAGGCGCTGTTCAGAGTACTTGGAGGGATTCCTTTATTTCATCCTCCCGGTAGCCCAGCGCGGGGTGCTCATCAACCCCATTTTACAGATGGAGAAACTGGCACGCAGCTACTAACTGCCAGAACTGGGGTTCGAACTAGGCCTTTAGGTTCCGGGATCACAGTCTTCACCACCATCATACTCTGACCTAAGGCTGTTTGGTACCGTGGGGGCAAATTTGGTACAGGCTGGTTGGGACAGTTTGGGGCCAATTTGGTGAATCAGGTCACAGAATCCTCGTCACCAGCACGAGTGAAACACTCATTGATGTGAGCACCCACAGGCACAGGAGTTAGGAAGGCCTTTGGCTGCCAGGAACAGGAGACCCGATGGCCATGTGAACACACTGGGTTTTTCTCCTTGCACCACCGCGCCGCGCGGCGGTCAGGCCTGGCTCTCCTGGCTCCCTGCACTACCGCCCTTGGCTGGCTGCCGGCGGCTCGGGCCCTCCGGGAGGCAGAGCTGTCGAGCCTGACATCTGGGTTCCCTGAGACGTCATTGGCCAGAACTGGGGTACACCGCCGCCCCCAGCTGCAAGGAATGCTGGGGAAGCGAGGAAGAAAGGGAGGGTCACGATTGGCTGTGAGTGAGGGCGCCGGGCCACCCCAAGGACAGGTGGAGTCCTGTTAGCAAAGAGCCAGGGGGAGCGCACGTCGAAGAGGACAACGGCGGCGCCTGCCCGCAGGGGACGCTGCACATCGCCGTGTGTGGGTGACCCTATTTCTGAAAACCCGCGACGTGGCTGTGTGTTTCGCGGAGAGGTGGGAAGACTTAGTGGTTCCTCTGGGATTGGGACAACTTGTTTCCATTCGCTTTTGTGCCTTTCTTGCTCAAGAGAAATAGCAAACACCACAAAATAGCATCTCTCCGGCTGGGTGGTGCCGACCCATTGCTGTCTGGAGCCCAGCGTCAGCCCCTCTACTGGCAGCAGGCGCCTGGGTTTTCCAGTGGGGTGCTGTTGAGGACCAGCGGTAGAGACCGCCTTATGCTTATACTCTACAAGGAAGAGAAGCAGCTGGGGCCCCTATGAATCATCTCCCAGTCCCTCCCTCCCGAGAACAGAGAGGCTTGGTGACTGGCCCAGAGGCACACAGCCAGCATCCATATTGGCGGCTTCAGCAGATCAGCAGAGTGGGGGGGAGGGGAGGTGTCTTGTGAGAGAGCCCCCACACTGCGTAGTTCGGGGGGGGTCCACTCATACTCTGTCTCTTTGCCCCAGAAGAGCAATGTCTGAGGCGAGACCCATCTCCACGGACCTCTTCATGGAGACCTTCCCGTTCGAGCATCTCCTGGACCCTCTGATCCTGGAGGTTCTCAGCATCATGGACAACGAGGAAGACCCCAGCCCCTCGGGGTGCCTCCAGAACAGGTAGGTCTCGATGGCGTGCGTGGGGTAGAAGAGCAGACCTGTGTGAGGGAGGGAGCGTCTGCAGATGGCCAGCCTCCCTCTGTCCCCTGCAGGGCTCCAAGGAAGAAAATTCCCTGGGTATGGTCATGGAGGCTGGTGGCCAGGTGACTTCACCTGGGTCCCCCCACCTGACTCTGGGGCTCCTACCCCGCTGACACCAACTCACAGAGGGACCCTTCAGCGTCCATCACCTTTATAGTCCCAAAATGGGCCCTGGGCGCCGCTGTCACAGTGGCTCAAGCCTTTGGCCTTGGGGAGCTGGACAGAGGGCCATCTTGACCTGCAACCCACATCAAGGCCTCGCAAAGGACGTGGGGCTCATTTTATAAACCAGGACTGGGGGGATCAGAGGGAGCCACAGAGTTCCTGGCCCTGGCCGTTAGGGCAGCAGTTTCTCGAGGAATGACTGAGACCGGAAAAAGGAATCTGTCCAGGACTGGCACGGCCCCCGGAGGCAGCAGGACTTGCCGGGCCCAGGATGGAGGTGGGGTCCGAGCCCAACTCACTGCCAGCTGGGTCCAGGGGCAGCCGCCATCCCCCACCCCTGGCAGGAAGCATGTGCACACTTAACTCTTCCCCGGTGCAGACCAGGTGGCTGCTGGCCTCGGTGTCCACCCTGAGCTGGGGAGGACAGCCAGGCCCCACCAGAGCTGCTGCCCCCACAGGCCCGAGGGCAGCTCCAGGGCTCTGGGTGTTTCCTTTCTGCTTTAGGCCGTAGGATTTTTACTCATTAGGTCTTGGAGGTAGGGATTGGGCTGGTTGGGAGTTTGAGGCTGGAGGGACCCAGGACCCAAAGATCATGTGGCCCTTCCCCACTTCTTGCACCATTAGCGGATGAGGGCAGGGGGCAGCATTTCCTGAGGTCACACAGGGTAACAGGATAGAGATGGGGCCACAGCCCACCACCCTGATTGCCGGCCCACCCTCCACCATGCCCCCCTCCCCATCCCCACCACCCCAGAGCAAGGAGCACAGACCTGGGCAGGTGGCAAGGCACAGGCAGCCCAGCTTGGCCGGGCAGGGCTCTGAGCAGGTGGCCATGAGAGGTCCCTCTGCCTGGGAGCTCCCAGCCGAATTGCCTGGTCACGGGATGAGTGTGGCAAACCCAGAGGGCAGGGCTGAGGCCCAGACACTGTGAGCCAGGTGGGGAGCTAGGAGGGGGGTGTTTTAATCTTCACATGTGGGGGCAAGCCAGCCTCTGCCTCACTCTGGGATTTGGTTTAGGGTGGGGGGCCCAGGCAGGGGCTTATTAGTCCTTCCATTCTGAGAGGCATGATGACAGCAGGGGCAGTTTCAGGACTGGGGACTGGGGGGTAGTTCTTGGAGCCCCCTTTCCCCACCAAGGAGGGGGTAAGCTGAGATCCTTGTGGGAAGACGGGCTTCGTCATCCAGTGGGGCTCTGGGTCCCCAAACGTGCCCTCCCCTCCTCCAGCATTCCCTCCAAGCACCACCAGGTGGGGCTGTCCCAGGAGTCTGCGGGGAAGTCAGGCTGCCAGGTTTTCTGGGCGTTCTCTTATCCGTGGGCGGGTGCACAGGCTGGTTGCCGGAGCCTGCCCTGCCCATCACCGAGCCCCTCCAGGCACCAGTGTGCACCTGCCGACCCGTGAGGCTCAGACCATGCCCGAAAGCCCCCGTCCTCCCACCAGATGTCGGCCACAAGGACACTTGAGGGGCGGGACGGGCGCCCCAGTGGCCAGCCTGACTGGCTCCTCTGACTGCATCCACGGGTGGGACCTCTAAGAGAGCGTCTTTAAAGCAAAGTGGGAGTCAGGAGGGACGCAGAAAGCCTCACCGCCTGCCCCAAATTGACACTGCCCCTCGTCTCTGGGCCACTCCCAGCCCCACCAGAAGCTTTAGCTGGCTGGGGCCGGGTGCCACTGGCCTTACCGCAGCCACACCCTGACTGCCAAGCCTGCTCCCCACAGTGACCAGGTGGCCCTGCGGCTAGCCTTCATTGGGGACGAGATGGACCTGCGTCTCAGGAGCCCCCGCCTGGCCCGCCTGCCCAGGATGACCATGCACAGGTAACCAGGGGAGGGGCCCTGGGCAGGTGGGTGGGGGCCCAGAAGAACCCAGCACTGGGCTGGGCCCAAGGGAGCACTGGAAGGAAATGGCCCTGACACTCCCAGGCAGTCCTGAGACCCTTGGCTCCTGCCCCCACTCCTAGAGCTGGCCCCTGCCACCCCTCCCTCTGGGCCTGAGCAGTGACAAGGCAGAGCCAAAGGCCCTTTCTCTTTCCATATCAAACCAAGACTGTACCTTTCCAAGAGGGTCTTGACTTAAAGGGACATGCTGGCTGAGTCTGGATGCTGGGTGGTGGAGGCAGGACCTCTCGGCTGGTCTCCCGGGGAGGAATGAGTGGGCAGTGACCTGCCCAGGGTCCTGCAGAATGGGGCTTGGTTTTCCACATGGCTGCCTCTGGAGCACGGGGCCAAACCCGTGATGGGCTGGCGGACGATGGGGAGGAAACACGAAGTCAGTGAATTTGACCACAAACAGCACATGCAGAGGTCCTTGGGGGGAGGCACTGTGGAAGGGGGGCCAGGGTGGCAGTGGGGGTGAGAGAGGAGGGCAGGCCCTCTGCTCCTCACCGCTGCGATGGTGCCACCTAGGACACAGGCTGTCTCTGCTCACCCTCCCATTGTCTTGCAGCCTAGGGCTGGCGCTGTCCTACAACCAGCCGGTCCGCTGGGGCGTGCTCGGGAGCCTCAGCGACGGTTTCGCCAGCCTCAGGGAGAACGTGGCCAGGTTCTGGAGGTCCCTCAGCCCTGGGCCCTGGGTAAGAGCCTTGATTCCCGACCTGACATGCACTGCTGCCCGCGTCGGCTGTCCAGTCGGCACATCCCCTGGTCTGCCTCAGTCCCCACCGCTCCCTGTCATCTTCTGCTTCCCCTGTTTGCACATCTGCCGCCTCCCACTGGCCTTTGGGGTTGAGTCTCCCGGTTGAGTGACAGGAGGATGCGGGGTGTGAGCCCGCAAACCTACAGGCTGTGCACGGCAGCTTCTCCCTCTGCCCGGGAAGCCTCGTCCGGCAGGTGGGACTCTCCTGGCCAGGACAGGTGCTTCCCTCCCGAGCAGCCTGCCCAGCCAACCTCTTCTCATGCCGCCCCCTCCCCGCCGCTCTCTGCCGGGACAGCGGGTCCCCTCACCTGTGTCTTCACCTACATCCCACAGGCCGGGCTGGCCGCCCCTCTTCTGCCATGTTCTCAGGGCCGCGCTCCTCTCCTCTCCTCCCGAGCTCAGTTCTTCACTCTCTGGTCTCAGCTTTCCCGGCCCCCTTGTGCTCCTTCCGAGTCCCCCGCTCCCCAGACCTCCCCCGGCTGTCCGCGGTGCCCTGCCTGTCTGGCCGTTCCGGCCTCACTGCTCCCTCTGCCCGCAGGTGTGCGCCGCCGGCCCGGAGCAGGCGCTGCTGCTGCTGCTGCTGCTGCTGGGCGGGGCCCTGCACCTGCTGCTCAAGTGAGGCCCCAGCCCGCCCGGGTGGGGCCGGCCCCCACCCCACCCCCGCCCTGGAGGTGGCGGCTTGGCAGTTTCCTCGTCTTTTTAACTGGAGTTTTTTGATGATCCTTTTTTATATTTAAACTCAGAGATAGTGCTGGGACACTGCTGAGGTTTTATACTCAGTGTTTTTTCAGATTTTGTTTTTTGTAAGGCAGATGAATTTGTTATACCTCTGGGGTCCCAAGGCTCGGCTGGGCCTGCCGTCCTGACGCTGGCCCAGCCTGGGAGGTGGCCTGTCCCCAAGAAGGAGTCTTCCTGTCCTGCCCTGGTTGGTCATGCAGCGGGCAGCGGGGGGAGTGCTGGTCACACCCCCGTGTCTGTGATGCCCGCACCAGAGAATCCACTGGGTCGGTTTCTGAGGGCTGGGAGAGCTCAATAAACTGTTGCTTTGCAGTGGTCTCTGGTCCTCTCTGGGGGTCTGCAGCGCCAGTGCAGGCTCTGTCTTGCCCTTGGGAGGGCAGGGAGTAGGGCAGGCTCCTGGTCTCCTCCCTGTGCCTGAGGACCACCAGTACCACCATGGGGTTTGCCTCTATGCTTTGCAAAGGTTGCCTCCCCCCTGCCCTGGCCTGGTGCCTAAAATCCACTGAGTATTTCCTTCGGGCTTTTAGCGCCTCTTCGAATGAGGGTTCCTGTCGCCTTCCCTACACACACCTTCCATGGCTCTGCTCACAGAGTAGGGGGTGGTGGGGAGGGCGTGCCAGGCAAGGGCACCAGGGGCAGGCTGGCCAGGCCCCCTGCCTTTCAGGCTCAGTGCTTGCTCCAAGCTTTGGCCCAGGTTCATTTCTAGACCCCACCAAGCACTCCCCTCCTGCCCACCTCAAGTGCTGCACCTTGGCTGGACTGGGCTGTGGCCCTCCAGGGCACCTCCCCCTCCCAGCACCTTTGGCAGCATGCCTGGTCTCTTTCCCAGCCAGGCCCTTTGTCCCCTGCCCACCCCATTGGGCTGACCCAGCGATGAAGCTGTTTTGCACCTGCAGCCAGGCTGGGCAGACCCTGCCTCATGCCTATCTGCACCCAGCCCTCAAAACCAAAGGATCCCCCCAGGCCTCCTTATGCTTCAGCTCCCCAAGGTCCGGCCCTTTGGAGCTTTTTTGCCCTGGCTGGCCTCAAACACTTGGCCTCAGGTGATTCTCCCACCCTGGCCTCCCAGGAGCTGAACTGCAGGTGAGAACCATACCCAGCCCTCTGCAGCTTTGAAGCCTGACTTCACCCACTTTGGGACCAACTATGCATGTCCCTCAGAACCTTCACAGGGTGAGCCCAGAGCCATGCAATTCCCAGGTTACTGCTGCCTGGGCCCCACCATCCCACTGCAGCAGGGGAGGGTGTGCTTCCCACTGCAGACAGAGGCCTGGCCTGGTCCCCACCAAGATTATAGGCTTGGAAGTGGTCCCAGGGTTCCCTCAGTATGTAGACACCCAAGACCCTGGGGACCCACTGCAGAATCAGCATGACAAGGACACCACAAGGCCACATCCAGAGCCACTTCGTCCAGGAAGCCCTCCCTGACCACCCAGGCCCCAGCTCGCTTCCTCCTGAGCTCAGGACAAGCTGCTTCTGAGCATGTCCCCACCACGGGCTTGGCCAGGGTGCCTGTGGCTCTTCTCAAGGAGCCCGGGGTTCTTCAGAAGGAACAGAGGCCACTTTCCCACTCCCCGATGCAGCACAGCTGCTGCCACCTGAGCCACGTCTTCCTAGCGGCCTCTCCCTGTAGGAACTGGGGACACCCCACGGTCGTCCTGCCCCGGGGTTTGCAGTTCTTTCCACCGTGGGTCTCGGGAGCCCACACTGTGCTGTGCTGTCACCCGTAACGGGGTGTGGGGGCGTTGAAGATGGGCCCCTGACTCAGATTTCATCTTGCTGGGGAAGGAACAGTGCAGGTGTAAGCTAAGCGAGGGCTCTGGGGGTGTGGCCTGAAGGCAGCAAAGAGCGGAGGAGACACCTGGGGGCGGGGGCGGCTCTGGAGCAGGTGCACAGCATCAGGGCTGAGGGGACGACTGCAGGAGTGAGGGCCCTGGGGTGGGAGGCAGGCGAGACCCCAGCTCTGGCAAGCCTGTGCCTGCAGGGACACAGCAGGCTGAGGAGGGAGCGGCAGGCTCTAGCCTTCCTCTCCTGGGAGGACTCCCCCCTCTCCCGTGGCCTTCTCTAGCAGGGTTGGGGGGCTGGGGGCGTTAGAGGATGTTGGAAGCTCTGCCCCAAGGGAGGAGGGGACAGGGTGGAGAAGAGGCCTTTCCCACCTGCGCATGGAGGAGGGGCCTGGAGGCCGCCCACGGCGCCTCCTGCCTGTCCACTCAAGCCTGTGGCCTCGGGGACACTCCCACGGCTGTGGCACCCACACGTGGTGGCAGTATCTTGGCCACCTCCCCGCTGGGACCATCTAGGTACTGGTATGTCGCTCTCATCAGCTCCAGGTAGCTCCCACCAGTGGGAAACTGAAGCCTGGGGACTAAGGGTCAGAGGCTAAGTCTGGGCCCAGGCGCCCTTGGACCACCCCCCCACCAGCTCCTCCAGCCCAGCCTCCATAGGGCAGTGTGGACGTTAAGGCCCAAGAGGGGAAGGGGCTTCCGGTGTGTCTCCTTCGTAGGTAATGGCTCCAGGGTCTGCCCCTCTTGGCAGGAGCGGGGGGGTGGGCAGGGGACATGAGGCTGCCCATGTCGTGCGCCCGCCCGAGACCGGCGGGTGCGTGAGTGACTCACGTCGGGACCGGGAGGAGAGCTGGGCGCTGGGAGGTGCTCAGTGAAGACAAAGTGAGCCCGAATCTAGACTGAGAATGTCCTTACTGGCTGTGACGAGGAGGAGGGAAGAGTGTCCTTGTAGCCCTAATTGAGCCGGGTGAGGGGCCCTCACCCTTTGTGCTCAGACTGTCCCCTGGGCTGGGCCCCGGGAGGCGGGGTCTGGTCCCTGTGCCCCTCCTGCTAACGGCACCTGCTGGGCACAGCCGGCCATGGAGTGGGTTCAGGGCCTGCCCAGTCCCCCCCGCCCTCTCCTGCTGGTCCCGCCTGGCCCTGGTCCTCTTGAAGGTTGCACCTGCTTGACCCCATTCACCAAAGACCCCCAGGACCGTGTGGTTTCAGAAGGAAGGTGCAAGCTCGAGCTCGGGTAGAGGGGCTGTGGGTGTCTCAGGAGGGGAGTGGGCAAGGCTGGGTCTGGAGCAGACGCGGGGGAGAAGCCTCAGGCCAGGGAGGGTGGTCGCCGGTGGAGAAGCAGGTGGCTCTGCTGCTGGTCCTCCCTGTGAGGGCCTCGGTGTGGCCTGGCTCTGCTGCCTGTGCTCACTGCCCTGCGGGCGTGGGGCATTTTCCCTTCCCTCCCTGTGTCTGCTGCTGCTTCAGGGCTCATGCTCCCCGTGGGCTCCTACCCAAGCTCACGCCACTCCATGCCCTGGTGACCAGTGTGAGGGAAGAACGGCAAGGACCTCTCACCTCCACACCATCCTTTCCCTTACAGCTCGAGCTCTGACCATGTGAGGAGTGATTGGCCCATTTTATTGATGAGAAGACAGAGGCACATGGAGAAGTGACTCCTGTGAAATCAGAGCACGAGTGGTTTGAAGCCACCACTCCCTGGGTGCTCTCTGCCACACCAGGGTCTGGGCAGGGTCACTCCTGGGAGGGCCCTTCCACCATCCCCATGTGTCTGTCCTGCTGGTCTGGGCCGCTGCAGGATTCCAGGGTCGAGAGCAACTCAGGGAGTCCCCTGGAGTCCTCACTCTGCCCAACTGCTCTGTCCGGGGCCTCAAGTGGGAGTTGGCCGTGCAGGGGGGTCTTCCCAGCGTGGGACAAGAGGCAGAGCGGCGCGGGGCTCACACCTGCCTAAACCCACATGGGAGCCACATGTGAGCTGGCTAACGGCGGACAGGCCACTCGGCCACTCTCTGAGTACCAGTTTCCTCATCCAGAAAATGGGACAGCAGCAGCTCTTCAAGGGCTCCGGGTGAATGTAGCACGCTTGTTCAGTAAAGGATGATGTCACCTTGATCAGCTGTGACCCTCGGAGAGCTAGCCTGGAAAAGACGCTCTCTTGACAAGGGCGCAGCTTTTAGGGCCACAGTGACCTGGTTTCTAGCTTTTTCTACCCAGCATTGGCAGCAGCAGGGCCTGAGCTCCTCCTTCACCCTCCCCGATCCCAGGGTTGTCCTGAGAGTAGGACCAGCGTGGCAGTGGGTGCTACCTCCATTCCCCATCCCCATACAGACCTTGCCCTGCCTGGAGGAGGTCACCCATTTTGGGTGCTGCTGTCTCAGGCCATAAAATTAAACAACAGAAGGCACAGCCAGGGGGAAACCCCAAGCTACCTTCTCCAGGTGACCAGAGTCTCCTTAGTCAAAACGGACTTTAATCTCAGAGTCAACACGATACTAGGAATCACTGCCCAGCACCCAAGAAAGGAGAGGACCAGAGGCCTGTCTGTCCCAGGAATGGGGCCAGGGTGACATTTGGTCACCTAGTGGCCCCTTGGTTCCTAAGGACACAATACTCTCCCACCATCAAGGGCAGCAGCCCTCCAGCAGGCCCTCGGGCCGCGCAGGTGTATGGGACAGACCCTGTGCCCTGGGGGCTGACATTGGGCCTGCTGGGGGCAGTGCAGCCTCGCCCCACAGGAGGTGACAAGGCTGTGGGGCGCGCTGCCCAGGATCGGATTGGCCCCACACTCCCTCGGTGCACGTGTACACCTGTGGCGGTCCTTGGCGTAGGCCTGCAGGCAAGCTCTTGCCTCGGAGGAAAAAATAAAGTTGTTTTTGTCCATTTCAGAGGCTTTTGTGCAAGGCCCCTGGCCGGGTCAGATTTCTGGAGAGGTGGAGGCCGGACTGAACCTCTTACACACGAGGTACCCAGGGACACCTGTTCCTGCTGGGCAGCCGGCTCCCAATTCCACGCAGACCTGGGGAAACAGGCCAAGGTTCTCTGTGGACACGAGACCCAGGGATGCGGTGGCGGTGGGGGCTGTTCCTGCCAAGGCGTGTGCGTGTCCTGGGAGCAAAGCTGGCGTTGGTATTCCCCCTGAAATACTGCAGGGGCCCAGCATCCTGCCAAGGAATGGGACCCGCCACAGCCCCCAGGTCCTCACCCCAGGACCACGCTCCTCCCATGCCGCCCCCACCGCACCCCGTGCCTCCCACTGTCTGGATTCACAGTCGGCATGGGCAAGGGCACAGTGAGACCCACCTGCAGGGCTCCCGGAACTGGAGGGGAGCCCTGCCAGCCTCCACCTTTGGGTTACCTCCTGGGCAGCCCCTGCATTGTAGGCAGAGATGTTGACAGCTTTCTGGAATCTTCCTTAAGGCAGCACCATATGCCCTTTGTTTACTGTCTCTTTCCCCCTTCCTGTGGCTTAGAACATGGATGGACCCACTGGCGCCAGCCCAGACCACGAGGACAAGGGCTGCGCCCAGAGAGTGGTAAGGCCGCCACCCACCCACCCAGACTCTCACAGGAGAGGAACCCCCACGCCTGCTACAGCTCCTTCATCTGGGGTTCTGCTCCTCAGGGTTGAAATGCAACGCTAAGGTCGAGCCCGCCTGCAGTGCAGCCGGGGAGCCCCGGCCTCGCGGCGCGCTCGCCTCTCCCGAGGCTGCCGGTACTTCCGGCGCTCAAGGAAGGGGCTTCAGACACACTCATTGAGTATCGGACAGTGATAGTTTTTCGTGTAGTAAAGTTTCTTTTTGTTTTTTTTTTTTTTTGAGACAGAGTCTCACTCTGCTGCCCGGGCTAGAGTGAGTGCCGTGGCGTCAGCCTAGCTCACAGCAACCTCAAACTCCTGGGCTGAAGGGATCCTTCTGCCTCAGCCTCCCAAGTAGCTGGGACTATAGGCATGCGCCACCATGCCTGGCTAATTTT
>CAUYRT010033201.1:0-10203 GCA_963574885.1 Lepilemur ruficaudatus
TGGTCCTAGCTACTTGGGAGGCTGAGGCAGAAGGATTGCTTGAGCCCAGGAGTTTGAGGTTGCTGTGAGCTAGGCTGACGCCACGGCACTCACTCTAGCCCGGGCAACAGAGTGAGACTCTGTCTCAAAAAAAAAAAAAAAAAAGAAAAAAAAAGAATAATGTATAGGCTGGGCAGGGTGGCTCATGCCTGTAATCCTAGTACTCTGGGAGGCCAAGGTGGGAAGATTGCTTGAGGCCAGGAATTCAAGATCAGCCTGAGCAACAGCAAGACCGGAGACCTTGTCTGTCCTAAAAAAATAGAAAAAATTAGCCACATGCAGTGGCACGTGCCTGTAGTTCCAGCTGCTCAGGAGGCTGAGGCAGGGGGATCACTTGAGCCCAGGAGTTTGAGGTTGCAGTGACCTACCATGACGCCACAGCACTTTAGCTGGGGAGACAGAGGGAGACTCTGTCTCCAAAAACCTTTTTTTTAAAAAAAGGAAGACTGTATATAAAGGGGTTGTTTTATTTCATTTTATTATTGTTTCAATTTTCAGATGTCAAAACAATCATCTTTGGTGTAGAAGTTGTAGCTCTCCTCAAAAAGCCATACACTAGTTCAGCCAGCAGGGGGAGCCTGGAGAGTGTTTTTAAAGTACCTGAACAAACCAGGGCTGTATTTGGTTTTGGGGTTTAAATGTGTTACCAAAATGTGGTCAAACCTGTATTGCTGGACAAAATGCTGGACAAGCCACACAGACTTTTCAAGCATTTGAGTTTTTTTCTATAACACATGGTGAAGTTTTCCAAATTAAGTGGTGTTTCTGTATTTGAAAATGGGAAAAAATCATTCAGTAGGAAAAAAAGGATAAAGAAAAAAATAGGGTAGCTCATGTCCAACAAGTTGAAATGACAGTAGCCTTGAAGGCAATTAAGTCAACAGAAAAAGAAATAGAGAATGACTGTGGTGGTTGTAGGCTGCATTCTGGGGAATAAAAGAACCATCCATTAAACCTGGTATTTTCTTCAAAGCTAGATGAAGGTCTTTAGAAGTCCCCAGCCCTGGAAAGGCTCTTCCTTCCAAAACCCCAATGTGGAATTCAAAATCAAAACAGAATTAATACATAAAACACTTCATTGAGCTGCATACTTATGACTTGTGCACTTTAAAGTATACCTCAATAAAAGGCAAATAAAACACAAATGTTACCTATATATGCTGAAATTAAAATAACTTTTTCATTAGTATCCTTCTAATGCTGCATTGATTCTAATAGAAAAAAATAAATAAAATTAGAACATAATGTTGTTATATTATAAATCAGTTTAATCAACATGCTCTTAACTTACTTAGAGACTGCAACAGCTTTAACTTGTATTTTTCCATTAGGCAGAGTAATAGGTTTTATATACTTAAATGTACTGTTTTCACCATAACCAATTTTCTTTAGAAATTCAGGTTTGCTGCCATCCAGGGTATAATATATGGTGACATCTGGCGTGTCTGAAAAATCCAAAATAGGATAACCGTAATTAACATTAAAGTAGCAAGTCCCTGAATAATGCCTATAGGTCAGTTATTTAAGGATTTTTGTTATATATTATAGAAATGAATAGTAATAACTAACAATAATTCAGTTCTTTCTCTGTGCTAGCACTGTGTGTTACATGAATGAGTTCATTTCATCTGTACAACCCTATGTGGTAGGTCTTATTTTATACCCATCTATAGATGAGGTAACTGATTCCCAGAGAGATTAAGAAACTTGCTAAATAACAGAAGAGTTGTGGTTTGACTTCTGCTAGGTTGGATCCATAGCCCATGCTCTTGAACCATTAATGCTCTTTGCTTCTCCAAACAGGGCACTGATAAGATTCAAGATTCAAAAGGTCAAAAGGACATACAATGCAAAGCTTCCCTCCCACCCCTGACACCAGCTGCCCAGAGACAACCAATGGTATCTTGAATTTCCTTCAAAAATATGTTTTATATCCATATAAGCATATATGTACATATTCTTATTTTCCCCTCTCTTTTTACATAAATGACATACCATACCCTGTTTCACATGTTTCTTTTTTCATGTAACAATATATCTTGGCTATTGTGCTATATTAGCACATAAAGAGCTTCCTCATTCTTTGTTATAGCTGTATCATATTCTCTTATATACATGAATAATAATTTAACCAATTCCCCACAGATGGACACTTAGGCTGTTTATTTTTTTCTTTTGTAATTATAAGCATTGTAATGAATAACTTTGTAAAGAATTCTTTGTGTAAGTATATCTGTAAAACAAATATGTAGAAACTAGTACTACTGAGTCAAAAGATATGTGCATTTGTAATTTTGATTAATATTGCCAAACTATCCTCCATGGACAGTTAAGTAATTTACACTGCCACCAGCAATGCACGAAAGCATCTGTTTAACCACAATCTCCCTGATATAGTGTGTTATCCATTTTTCTTTTATTTTTGCTAATTTCCTAGGTTAAAAAATAGTATCTTGTAGTTTCAACTTACCTTTCTTACATTTTGAGTAAGACTGATTCATTCATTCAACAAATATTTACTGAGGACCTATTATGTGCCAGACACTGTTCTAGGCACTGGGGATACACCAGTGACCAAAGTCCCTGCTCTCATGGAGATTACATTTTAGGAAGGACACAGAAACAGTAAACAAATAAGCAAGTAAATATATTATGTCAGGTGTTGATTAAGCATGGTGGAGTAAGTTAAGCAGGGACAAAGTCTGCTCAGCAAGCAGATGAAGAAAGGCTAGAGAAAAGCATGAGGAGAAACATATTTTTATATGTTTGAGAGTCATTTATATTTCCTTTCCTACAAAATGTCTTTTCACATCCTTTGCCCATCTTTATTTTGGGTTATTATTCTTTTTGTTATTGAATTGTAGAATCCATTTATTTGATATTTAAATATTAGAGAATTTGGACACCTTGTAATTCATATCACCTTTTGTCAATAATCACCCAACTTCTCCTATATATTTTGGGTACATATATTAACATTTTTATTTTAAAAATAATTGTTGGTTTGACAATTTTTAAATAGCATATAAACTTTTAGGAGAAAGGAGGACATAGTATAGTGTAACACATTCTTAGTTGGAACTCTTGCTCTAGGAAGCATAGGGGTCAAACCAGGAATGCAAATAAACAGTTTGTGTACATTCCAGTTATTAAAATGTGTAACTGGAAGTTCAAAGTCTTTTTTATACAGATATTTCTTCATATGTTTTATCCATAAAATTTCCTTTCTTATGTTAATAATAGATGTATATTAAATATATAAACATATTTAAGAGTTTGAAGAATAAATATTAGCATGATAGAAATTCACTGCTTTATTTCTGTAATAATAGTTAAGATTTATTTTGGCGTTACTATATGCCAAACCCTGTGTACCTCACATATATACCAACTCATTTAATCCTCACAATGGCTCTAAGTAGTAATTATTATCTTTATCTTACAATGAGGAAACTGAGACTCAGAAAGCCTAAGTAATGCACCCAAGGTCACTAGAAGTAGTCAAAGCCAGGATTCAATCTCTAACCTGTCTGACCAAAAAAAGCCTCTGTTAGTAGGTCAAATTTATTATCCAAGCTAAATAATGAGCATCTTGGAAAAGTTTGGGGAAGCACTGGGACATCTTACCTTGGTTAATGTGAATCAAGGCATTGCTGCAACTACATACCTATACAAATCAAAGGTTGGTCAAGGGAAACTGTTTTAATTTAAATATATTCTACTTTATAAAATATCAAACTACAACGCTGTTTCAAATTTTGCAAGTTTTACAAACTTCCCAAAGTCGTAACTATAGAAAGCATACAAAGAGCTAAATCAGTAACCACATGAGCACAAGGGATATGACAATGTTATTTTAAACAATTTCAAATACATGTGATTCCTACCCGATTTCATTTCCAATAGTGTGTTGTTATCAATTTCATGGTTAGCTTTTCCAGGCTGAGGCACTCGCAGTGGTATGATCTGAGGGACACACACTGAACCAGCAGTCATTTTCTCTGCTTACATTAAAAAAAAGAGATAAATTCCAACATGCACCTATATCTGAACACAAAAGCTAAAGAGCAGCATCTCATTTAAATACAGCAAAACTAGTAAAAAACTAAACACTGTTAATATGCTACCTACAAATATTATTCAATTTTTAATTGAAATAATTTTACATTTCAGCTGTATTTTTGCTGTTAAGTTCTTGTGTGGGGTTTTTTATTATCTAAATACCTACTTCTGAAAAAGAAGCATGAAAGAATGAGATGATGGAATGGAATTACCTTAAATGGGCAAATTAAACAAATAAGGCAGAACAGAGACCATCACTAATACTCTGACCTGGGGTCTTCTAGATCATCATTATCCTTTCCTACTCTGGTTAGTGTGCCACCTCTCTTGGCTTCAGGGCGGGTCATCACACAAAGAGAATACAAGTAATTCAGTATGTACCATAAAATGTTGCAGGTGTGGGGAACCTGCAGCCTTGGGGTCACATGTGGCCTTCTGGATCCCTGAGTATAGCCTTTTGAGTGAAACCAAATTTTACAGGATTAGGAATTTGCTCTGTAAAAATTGGATTCTGTTAAGTGACCTGGAGGGCCACATGTGGCCTTGAGGTTCACAGCCCTGCAATCATCACCACAGTGGTTCTTGAATTTGAAAGCTGCAAAGACACTTTACAAGGACTGCAGAGTACCACTTTTCAGCAGAAAGGACGTTGGCATGAATATACACAGTGACCAACAAACACAAGTCTAACACTCCATCTACTGTATTTATAAATCTTGGTAATTAACTACCAGTAGGGAGGCCATATTGGTCTTGGGGTGGGGGGAGGTTGTCATAATTTTTAATGCATAGCAGATTTCAGGAAAAAAAAACCCAACCCTTAACACAGCAACCATTTACATGTCTGCATTGCCTTTTCAAATTTCAATGATTAAGGATACATATACTTTACTCAATTATAATCTCTATATTCATTTAATTTTTAGAGTCTAGTTTTTGCACTCTATTTTTTATAGTTTTCTATACACTTATATAATCTTATTTGTCAATTTGTGGTTGAGCATTTAGACTATTTCTAGTTTCTTTTTAGTTTTGACTGTTGCAATTCTAATAATGCTGCTCTGAACATCTTTATGGTTTGAGTTTCATCAGACTGTAGTATCAAATGCAGGGTAAATAAATTTAAGGGGTGAACGTAATTGGATAGTTCCAGAACGCGAGGACCAAGAATATAAATGGCAGATACTGATAGCTCAGCAATAGCTCAGACAAAAATGTGGCTAGGCTTGAGGGGACTCGCCCATAGTCGCATTTCCATTTACGTGAGAGGCGATTAAAACAAAAATAATTGAAAATTTAGTTCTTAAAAAAAAAAAGGAAGAAAAATTAATTCTAAAAAAAAAAAATGGCGGAGAGGGAGTAATGCGCTAACGTCACCTAGTAGCTGTCCTTGGGAAGCTGAGGTGGCCAGTGGGCCCCACGCGAAGGGAATGGAGAAAAAGGCCGATCCGCCAGGACAACAGGGCAGCACGCAGTCAACAGCATCCCCCCAACCCCCAATTTCCTGCACCCAGACCCCCCCCCACCTCGCCGTCCGGATCCGCAATCCGTGTCTAGTCCTCGTCCCCCCGCATCAAGGGCAGCCAGGGACGCCTGCATCCTTTCGGATGGACTGAGGGAGACCCTCCTCCTTCTCCAGCCGCGAGGACCAAGATAGTACCCCCGAGGCACCTCCACCGCCCCCAACCCAGTCCCTGGCTTCTCACCCACCGCCTCTTGCCTCCTTCTTCGCAGCAGCCAGAATTACCACAGACGCAGCAAGCCGCGCCCCACCCACTGGGAGCTGAACAGATGATTGGCAGAATCTCAGTTTCCTAGCAACCAACTCCACCTCTGCGGCAGTGGGGAGACTGGTACCTGCCTGGCGTTCCTTTCCCAAGGCTTTACCGCAGGCATCCAAGGATATGCCTTCACGGAGGTTGATAATTGCTAAAAAGCTTGAGTCCCAACTCAGAAAAAGGGAACCAGTCTTGTTCGTCCGACAGGCACTGACATTCTGGAAAACAAGAATAAGAAGCTGCAGTGGCTCCGGAGAGTGGGGCGGTGCAGGCGCGGCTTGGCCGCCTCAAGCCGACAGACAACGAAGGACCGGCTGCAACGCGACAAAAAGGTCCCTTGCACCCGGCCGAGCTCTGTCTTCAACTGCTTCCCCGGGCTCCCCGGCTCACTCTCTCGCGACTTGGTGCGTCTCTTCCCCGAGGAATCGGGAACCTCTCCCTCATGGCTGAGGTGAAAGTGAAGGTGCAACCGCCCGACGCAGATCCGGTGGAAATAGAAAACAGGTAAACCAGGGAGATTCGGTTCCTGGCTCGGACACCACGGTCATTTGGGCAGCCGGACCTCTTCTCCTGGAGCCCTTAGGAGAGGCCGGAGCGAGTTGGATGAACACGCGGGAAAGAGATTGTGGGGTTCTGGACCCTCCCCCACTGCCCGCCCTTCAGAGCGGAACTCTTAGGAAGTTCAAAACGGGTTCGGCAGCTTGCAACTTTGTGTATCTGGCTTTGCCCTATTCTTTTGGGGAGGTTGCGATGTTGCTGTTCTTTGCTACATTGAGGTGATCAGTGCCTTGAGAGAGGACCCTCGGCTTTTTTGCCTTAGTACTGGTGGATACATATTCTGATTCAGGATCTGTCTTGTCACTAAGGAATCTCTCATGACAAAATGGTTGGGCAGAGTTAGGGTGCAATTTGTGATTACGAAGCAACGTTAAGATAGACGATTTCAGTGCAATATTGAACTCAACACTTTTAGGACACCTAAAGCCCCTCCCAGTTTGATATTGTTTACCAGCGCACTGCTACTCTTAGGTTATCACACAGTTTTAAAAGACCCCGACTTTCTCAAACTTTATGAATAACATATATTGATCCTATTGACAAGGTGAATATTTGGACTCATTTTTGTTTGGTAGGGATAATTCCATAAGCAGCCCGTCATTATGGTGAATTGTCGTAACAAAATTTGGCATCCCACCAAAGGTGTCTGCATTTGTCTCCTGCTTACTGATTTATGGCTTAACTTTGTCGTATTTATTTAATCTAAGAATGTTGAAGTCTCAACTTTAATATTTTTTCTGTGTTTTCATTAGACTTTTGCTCTAAAGTTTATATTAGTGGGGAAAAGAAATACTTCCCTTAAATAACAACAATAATGTAAACATGTATTTAGAAATCTTCCTCAATTTCTAACATGCTTTGATTGAAAACAATCATAGAAGCCCAGATTATCTGCCAAATGTGAAAAAGGCACAATTTCAAACTGTTCTGCTTTCTCCTAATCCTTCTTGAAACAGGTAAACATGAAGAATAACATTAATGCCTTTGCTTCCAGGATTATAGAATTATGTCACCAGTTCCCTCATGGAATTACAGACCAAGTAATTCAGAATGAAATGCCTCATATAGAAGCCCAGCAGCGGGCAGTGGCCATTAATAGATTATTGTCCATGGTAAGGTGAACCCAATTAGTTTGAATGATTACTTATGTGCTATGATTGTCATTGTGCCTGCCCTATTGTGTAGTTGTGATGGTTAATTTCATGTGTCAACTTGACTGGACACAGGATTCCCAGGTACCTGGTTAAACATTTTGTCTAGGAGTCTGTGAGGGTGTTTCAATTCATTAGCATTTGAATTGGTGAACTGAATAAAGCAGATGTGGCCTTCTTGTGGGTGGTCATCACTCCATTCAGGGGCCTGCATAGAACAAAATGGTGGAGGAAGGTTGAGTTTACTCTCTGCCTGACTGCCTGAGCTTGGATGTGGATCTTCTGCCATCAGCACTCCTAGTTCTCAGACTTTCCGACTTGGACTGGAATCTACACTATTTGCTCCTGGCATTCAGGCCTTTGATCTGCGCTACTAACTTTCCTGGGTCTCCAGCTTGCTGAAGGTAGATCACAGGACTCCCTCAGTCTCCATAATCACATGAGCAAATACTTTATAATAAACATATTTCTGTCTCCACATATATTTATGTAGATATGTATGTCTATCCATCCATCCATCTATCTTATTGGTTCTGTTTCTCTGTAAAACTCTGACTAATATAGTAGTCATAAAGCCAGAAAGTGTATTAGGTTTAACTGATAAGATTCCAAACCAAGAAACAGCTCAGACTGCCTGTATTGAGAAAAGAAGAAATAATTATGTACCATTTTTATGAGACAAAGGAAATAAATGTATTTTGTTATAACTGTTGTATTTATTAACCAAATTGCCACTAAGATACATAAGGGCACACAGGCATACTGTTCTCACCTTCTGTTTGCTTCCTACTGCTGGTTTTGGGCCATTCCTTATAAAATATCTCCCTTCTGATTTTTCTGTGAGTCATCACGGAGCCCATTCATTAAGGTATCACTTTCCACATTGTCATTATGAGCATTCCAGGAAGCAGGAAGGAATCCATTTGAAAGACAGTAGTCCTGGGCCTTCAGAAAGAAGTGTAGCTTCAGCCCCCAGTGACAGTACAGTGGGGTTTTTCAGTGAAGCCCTTCTACCTGCTCTTACCTCTTCTGTCTTTAAGAACCTGGGACCCTAATGTCATTGTCCTCCAGTTGTCCAAAAACAAAACAAAACAAAAAAACTGTTTAAAAACCCAACTAGTGGTACCCCTTGCTCTAAATTTATTTCTCTTTCCTTTCCTCCATTATCAAAACTTCCCATTTCCTGACAGCATCTCAGTTTGGTTTTAGTAGCAATCAGGTAAAAGTGTTCTACACTAAGACCTCATCTGAATGACTGATTTGTTACCAGCCTTGTTGGATTTCTTAAGGCTCTAGATACGGAGATTTGGGGACAGGTGAACCTTTTGTTAAACCATTCCCTTCAACCCTCTAGCTCAGAGGTTGGCAAACTTTTTCTATAAAGTGCCAGACAGCATATGCTATAGGCTTTGTGGGCCATATGGTTTCTGTCACAGCTGCTCAATTCTGTCATTTTAGCAAGAAGCAGCCATGGATGATGATAGATAAACTAATGAGCATGGCTATGTTCTAATAAAACTTTATTTATAAAAACAAGCAAAAAGAGTTTTGATGATTTCTAGTCATTTCATTGTGGTGAAGGTCTTCAGCTCCAGGAAGGATGGAGGAAGGGGTTCTGGGAGTTTGTGGCAGTGGAAAATGTCCCTTTTTGTCCTCTGACCACCCACGCAGCCCTTTCCTTTCTGTCTGAAAATCATCCTCAGCACCTCCCTCCCTTTCACCACCTCTGCAATTGCTTGTCCACTGCCAGTCCTGTTGGCTATAGGCTATAGGTAGTGGTAGAGCTCCCAAAGGCTATTAAGCAAGGGAGAAATTATTAATAAATCACAAAGTGTTTTGACTTTTTTAAAGTTCTCAAACTTATTCCCCCATTTCCATTCCTACTACTCCTGCATATGTCCAAGCTCTTGGCTTTTACCTGGACTGTTGCAGTAGCATCCTAACTGGCTTTCCTGACTCCATGTGCCTCAGAGAAGCCAGGCTAATGTGTCTTAAATGCAGGTCTGACCAAGTTACTCTACCACCTAAAATCTGTCAGCACTGGAAATTCAAGCTCAAACTCCTGGGTTTACCACACTGAATCCCTGCCTTCCTTGCCAACTTCATATCCTCCACCACTCTGCCTCAAAAGTTATGCTTCAGGCCAGGTGCGGTGGTGGCTCATGCCTGTAATCCTAGCACTTTGGGAGGCCGAGGCGGGAGGACTGCTCAAGGTCAGGAGTTCGAAACCAGCCTGAGCAAGAGCGAGACCCCATCTCTACTAAAAAAATAGAAAGAAATTAATTGGCCAACTAAAAATATATAGAAAAAATTAGCCAGGCATGGTGGCGCATGCCTGTAGTCCCAGCTACTCGGGAGGCTGAGGCAGAAGGATCGCCTAAGGCCAGGAGTTTGAGGTTGCTGTGAGCTAGACTGACACCCATGGCACTCTAGCCCGGGCAAAAGAGTGAGACTCTGTATCGGGAAAAAAAAAAAAAAACAAAACATTTTTTTATCACTGATCTGCTCTAACTGCTAGGTTTTTAATCTACTAATTAATATTAATAGTTGTAGTTTTACCCTTCCAAATAATCTGGAAACAAATTTTGAAATAGTATTGCCTTTTACTGTAGCAG